>CAUZXS010004992.1:122500-132500 GCA_963585895.1 Sepioteuthis lessoniana
ATAAAAGTGCCCATACGAAAAAAATCTGGAAACTTATCGCATGCGATTTGTATGTATATAATTATATACATACACATACAATTATATACATACACACATATATATATATATATATATATATATATATATATAAATGTATACACACACACACATAAAAACATATATACACACACACACACATATATATAAATATATATGTATACACACACACATATATATATGATGAAGAAGATTTCAGTTTGGTATAATACTGAAGGGCTAATTTTTCACTTCTGATCTGTAGAGGTGTTTCGTGAGCTTCGGCGTATCAGCCTGTCAATTGGAGAAGTTCTAAATGCTCCTAATACTAGTCATAAGCTTTCATGAGGAATAGGGTCAAGTTGTTTCAGATAAGATTTCCTGGCAGATCTATATACGAAAATGCCATAGTCAAGTTGAGAGTGGAGAAGAGTTCTATACAACTTAATTAGAGTTTGACAGTCAACTCCCCACTCTTTGTGGGCAACGACTCGCAAAAGTTGTTGGGCACGGGTTGATTTGTTTTTTAGGCATTTTATATGTGGGATGAATTAAAGTTTTTTATCAAATATTATGCCGAGGAATTTGTATTCGTTAAAACTGGTATTTCGGAGTCATCAATTTTTAGGAGAGGGTCATTGTGCATTTTCCTTAGAGAGCAAAAATGCACGCATTTAGTTTTTGACTTGGAGAATTTAAATCCATTTTCTCTGGCCCATTTATTTACTTTGTTAAAGTTTAGTTGGAGTTGTCATGCTACTATGTTCATACGAGTGGCCCGATAGCATATGACGAAGTCATCAAAGTAGAGGGCACAGTCGATTGAGGAGGTTAGACATTTTACAATATTATTGATTTTGATGGAGAAGAGAGTAATAGAGAGGATGCGGCCTTGCGGAACACCCTCCTCTTGATGTTGCGAGTCTGAAAAGGTGGATCCCATGTGTACCCTAAATGTTCTTTCAAAGAAAAAGTCTTTTATGATCATCAGCAGCCTTCCTCTTGAGCCTAGATCATGTAGGTCCCGCATAAAACAATACTTCCACGTAGTGTCATAAGCCCTCTCTAAGTCAAAAAATACTGCAGTAAGATGCTATTTTCTGATGAAGGTTTCTAGTCATATCAAATGATCTATGGTTCCTCTCCTTTTCCTGAATCCCATTTGCATATTTGTTATTAGAGCATTTCTCTTGAGATACCACATCAATCTGCTGTTAATCATCCACTCCATTGTCTTACAAAGGCAGCTAGTCAATGCGATTGGTCGATAATTCTGCGGATTCAATGTACCTTTGCCTGATTTGGGGATCGAGACAATTATTGATTGTCTCCATGTTTCTGGGAAAGTATCATTCACCCAAATATTATTATATAGCTTTAGTAGGCATTTGATGGATTCATTCGATAGCTGCTTGAGAAACTCATTGTGTATTTCATCAGGACTGACAGCTGAGTGGTTGGATTTTTTTATGGAGTCCACTAGTTCAGTTAGGGTAAATGGCTTATTGTATTTTTTGGAGTTATTAGAAGAAAAACTTATTTTTTCTTTTTGAGGGTGGGTTTGATTTTATAGAATTCTGTGTTGAATTGGCTGGAGGAGTTTTTAGAAAACGTTTCTGCAAGAAGATCATCAATGGCCTTTTCACCTGTTATATTGTGATTTGCTACATGGAGGTGTTTTAATGGGGTTGATTATTTTTTACCAGCTATTTTCCAAATCATGAGCCAAACTGTTTTAATATTAGAAGAGGTATTTAGCTTGCACACATAATTTTGCCAGGATTTTTTCTTGGCTTCTTTGATGATTTTAGGGGCATTAGCTCAGTGTAATTTAAAAGAGATTAAATTGGAGGTTCCGTGTTGAATTTCCTCAAAGCTGCTCGTCGTAGGTGAATAGCCTGTTTACATTCTTTGCTCTCGTTTATGAGTTGTTGGGTTGTGTGGAATGCATGATTTAGCTATATTTATGAGTTTTTCGGAGAATTTGAGAATATTTTCGGTATTGTTGACAATGAGGTGTTTCTGACATTAAGAGCGAAATTCTTCCCAGTTAGCCTTATTTAACCTCCACTGGGGAAGGTCGTCGTCTTGAGATTTTGAATTTGTTACTCGAGTCAACATTTTCACTTTCGACGGTTTTTTGTTTTGGAGTAATTTTTGTGTTGTCTTTTTGTAGATTCTTGTTGGGAGAGGTATCTGTAGAAGTGGTGGTCTTATTGGGGATCTATCTTTTGGCTTTATTTTGGAAGGAGATTTCTCCGTTACACATTTAATTGGTTGTGTGGTTGGTGATAGCTCCATGCTCTTTTCTTGATCGGTCTTACCCATGGAGGTGAGAGTTTGTGCAGGTGTCTTCACTTTGTCTGCTACAAGATCTGCCTTTGTATTTGGAGTCTCTAAAATTTTATTGGTATCAAGTGAGGCTCTTATTTCATTGATATAGCCTTCCCAGTCACCCGGCTCCAGCTGAATCAATTTTTTTTACTATCCTCTCATAGTTATATTGGGTTTTATTGCGCTGGACGGCTTGAGAGTAGGTTGTGATCTTAGATCCTACAATCATTTTCTGCGCTTCATTGTATTTAATTCCCAATATTTCCTTTTCCAGTTTCTAACTCTCACAAGATCTTGCATAGACGGGATGATCGCCTCCGCAATTTGCACACTTATATGGATTGTTACAATTGTCACTGAGGTGGTCAGGATCTTGTTGACCACATTTGCCACATACTTGTCGACCTCTACAATTATCCTCATGATGGTCGTATTTTTGACAATTCTAACAACGCAATGGATTGGGTATGAATTGCTCAACTCTCTCCATTGTGTAGCCTACTTTTATCTTCTCCGGTAGTTTGGGTTGGTCAAATGTCATTATGTAGGTGTTAGTTTCAATCAGTTTACCTTCTTTTTTGATTGTAATTCTCTTTATTTCTGTTACACCTTGTTTCTTCATTTCTTTTTTTATTTCTTCAATTGTGCATAATGACAATTCCTTACTTCTTACAACCCCTTCACTTATATTCAAGGATTTGTGAGGGTAAGTTTTTACATTTATAGTATGGAATTTAGTCATTTTCAGTAGGAAATCAGCATTTTACTTTTATCTACTTCAACAAGCATAGTTCGATATTTTAGTTTTTTTATGTGGACAGGGGTCATATTACTGGATATTAAACTTTTTCAATTACAAATAGCAATAGGTTTGTTATTGGCGTTTCCATAGATTCGATTATTATGAATCTAGAGAAACTTGCCACACCTTCGTAGTCCGATTCAGTTTCCATTAGGGTATGTTTCAGTTTTTTTGATGAAGAAAAAGCCATGATTGCTAACTGTTATTCGCGGTTCCTATGCTCCACCACCCACCATGGAGTCCAACTTGAGAAGGAAATGAACCAAGGGGGCAACCCATTCGCCTTGGTTGAGACGGGGATACAATACCAGTATACTCATGCAAAGAGTATGATTCTGAGCCTCTGCCAAATTCTGCTTTTAATTACACAACAATTTCACAGCACAATTGACCCTCAGCCCCCACCTTCTAGCACATATGGAAGAAAGGGTTAGGAATAGTTCCACCAAAGTAGATCGAATAGTTCCACAAGAGCAGATTGTATGATATGATTGGGAGAAAAAACAAACAATTGTGCTAGGTCATGACGGAACCAGCTGATTGATCGGATTGGGCCCAATCTGACCGCCCGTCAGACCAAGTAAGGGCCAAAGTGATGTGTTGCAAGCCATTGACCACTTTGTTGCGGGTTCAATGATGGCTCAACCACCAGGGTTCCGTCCTAGTGCCTTACGGGTCACCACCCACGGCCAAGAGGTGGCCTCATTGGGGAGGGGTCTTACCCCTCTGCAGAGGTGCAATCGGCGTATTCTACAGCCCCAGCCAACAGGGCGATTCATGTTTTATAGGTCAATTTATTTTCAAATGAGTTAGAGCTCATTTCTTTGCACACATATAGTTAAATGGTTTCAATTGCTATTTCACACTAATAATTGTTTTTATTAAATAGTTTCAAGAATTGCAATCTAATAATAATGATAATTCTATTAACATTATTTGTTAAGGCACAGTAAACTGTTTTCAAGCATTGCAAATTCAATATTACAGATTCTATTTATCAATTATTCCTATCTAATACATATAACTTGCTCACAGGTGAAAGGTCTCAAATAATAATAATCAATGGCAAAAAAACGAACTGTTCTATTTGATCCATACATGGGTCCCTAACGTACTATTCCGAATCAGGGTAGACCTGAGGGTGATGGGAAAGAAGGAGTAATCCACATTCCTCAAAACCCCAGGACACAAGCCTCATCATCAGATGCAGTTTAATTTCATACCCAGGATGCTGAATAGTTTCAAGTAATGCTATCAAACACTAATAATTCTATTTAATATAATTCAATTGTTAAATAGTTTAAAGTTAAATAGTTTAAAGTATAGTAAATGACAGAATAGTTCTATCTGACCCACATGACCCTAACAGGTACTACAACTCTGAGTCAGAGTGGACCTGAGAGTAATGGTAATGAAGGAGTACTCCATCTAGGAGTGGGAGCCTTATCACCAGATGGTTTATGGTTATACTCAGAAAACTCAATAAGACAGGGTCTTACTCCTTTGCAGAGGTGCAGTCAGCATTTTCTTACAGCCCCAGTTTATTGACTTGGATAAAAAAAAAGTTTTCTTAAATTACAAGGAGCTTTTACCTCAAATAATGAAATAACTTACCTTTTTCACAGACAAAAGGAAAAAGAAGATTTTGGCAATCATTTTCAATGCTGATGAAGTCATCAAGAAAGACAGAACACAGACCAGGGCTCAGGGGCATGTAAACCCAGACAGGTTTGTTATAATAATTATCAGATTCAATGATTAACTTCTGGAAGAAGAATTCTCGGTCTTTTGCTGCTCCAAGATTACCACCAAGATCCTGTTGAAAGACAAAATAAAATTCTACATAGCTTACTGTATAATGTACTAATTTATAAAACAATGTAATTTTATCAATCATTCAAATCAGCTCTCACTACAGAGTAACAAGAAATTCAGTTATGGTAATATGAAATGTCACTGAAAACAAACATGACTCATGTTACAATAACAATAGAATTCTCCATTACAAGGTTGCTTACAGTTTCAAAATTGACAAAACAAATACAAAAGCAAACAATTTTCAGTATTTACTTGTTTGTATTTGTTAAATCATTATTAATATTGGGTCCAAATTTTTTCAGTATAATGCTGCAAAAGTATATTAAAATAATTTCAATTTTATGAACTCTGATATTAGTAAAATAACCAAGGAATTAAACTCTGATCATAGAAAAAAGTGCCATGAAATGGGTCACTGATCCCACACTGATCTTTGAATAGACAATCAATGTGTAAATAATTTGCCAATCATTTTGGGAGAATCATGCTTATGTGTCAAAGATTGAGAATTTTTATCATTCCTTTAAAACCCAGCAATCCACAGCCATATTTAGATATCCCTGGTTTATTTTATCAATTAGAAACCATTGGAGAATCAGGGAATTATATTCACAAACCCTGGTTTGTCTAAGTAAAATAAAACCCAAAGTTTAAATTATACCAATAAGTGTTCTGTAATCCAGTGAAAAAAATAAAATAAAAAGAATGAAGTCAAACTCTTCTTAGCACATCCAAGAAATTAGTTGTTTTTAACACAATTTTCTACAGATGGCTTCATTTATTATATCTTGTAAACATTACATAATACACTAAGTAGTGTGTGTGTGTGTGTGTGTGTGTGTGTGTGTGTGTGTGTGTGCATATATATATATATATATATATCATAGTCGACCGACTACTCATAACCTAAACGAAAACAAAACAAACAAACCCATTCCTAAAAAAAATGATGAGTCACTGATGTCGTCAGCCAACAGTATTTAGGAATTTTACGTTAAGGGACTACATTGCTCTGCACAGAACGTTTTCTTTAAATATTAAATTAAACCTGATTTTCTAAGGACAGCCTTCAACTAATGGACAAAATAGGCTGGGGGTCAGCCACAGGTGTGTGAGAAAGATAAATTTCTCCCTAGTCATTCTACGACTGAAGCCTAATCAGCAGCAGCTGCCTATGAAGACTGCTCAAGGTTTCCACTGAAGCAAACGTCCAGATTCCAGCAGCAGACGATGCAGGAAGATTGCCAACCTCTCAGCTAAAAAGCCCTTTTCAGAGCTACTCAGAAAGTCTTAACAAACACCTCCTGAGACTGCACAAAGCAGCAGACACAACTACTAGCCTCTAAATCTAACAGACCTTTTCAGGAATTCAAAAAGTCTAATACTCTATGAGATGGCACCAGCAACTACCTTCTTGCACCGGCGACCACTTCACTACAGCGGCAACTACCACTCCAGCACCGGCGGCCACTTCCCTGGAGAAGCAGCTACCAGTTCTGCACCAGCAGCTGCCAGTCCTGAACCAGTGACCACTTTCCTGCACCAGCAGATACCAGCAGCCGCCAATTCTGCACCAGCAACTACCAGACCTGAACCGGTGACCTCTTTATTGCACCAGCAGACATCAGCAACAGTCCTGAACCAGCAACCACTTTCCTGCACCAGCAGATACCAGCAACTACCAGTTCTAGACCAGCGAACACCTTCCTGCACCGGCAGATACCAGTCCTAAACTAGCAACCACCTATCCAAAGAATACCAGTCTTGTACCAGCTGTCCAGACCTGCTCCAGTAACTAAATCCTGTCCTAATGATCACCAACCAGCCGCGGTGATTATTCACTGTACGCTTTTTTCGATTTACAATCCGCCATAATAAAATTTGGCCTTTCAAAGAAAACCCTTGTTTAGTCATTCTTGCCTAGGTCATTGTCAATCACTCATGTTTCAAAAGTTTGCAGGGATCGGTATATTTATCTGGCCTCCACAATATATATATATATATATATATATATATATATATATTTTGATAATAATTATTCATCATCATCATGTCGTGCTGCTAGCACGGATATCCCTGACCCTCTCTCGCCACTTTTCCCTATCATTCATCACCTCAGGCAGGTCTTCTGGACAACATCCCATATCCTCACATAGTTGCTGAATGTATGTTCGTGCTGGTCGTCCTACTTTTGCACGGCCATGTGTGGTGGTCCATAGGAGTACATCACTTATGAGTTCGTCCCTGCTTCTCCAGTAGTGTCCTGCATGTCTGGTTCGTCTAACTTGAATAGTTTTCGTGATAGGAGGTAGGTGGCCGTACAGTTGATGTCTTGTGGGGTGTTGCCGCCTGGACTTGTTCAAGATTGCTCGCAGCATTCTTGTGTAATTGCCGTCTAGCTTCTTCTCCAGCCATTTTGTTAGAGTCCACATAGTGCATCCATATAGCAGTATCAATGCGACCGCTGCCTGGAAGAAGCTGCATTTCATTTTATCGGTTAGGTCTGATTTCCATATAATCGATAGACTATTGATAGCTGTCCATGCTTTCGTTAACCTCGTGTCAATGTCCTTTTCGGTTGATGCAACGCTGCTTCCTAGGTAAGTGAATTTGTCTACTAGTTTAAAAAGGGTTCCGTCTAGAGTGGAGATGTCACCCGTTTGATTATGGCAGATATATTCCGTTTTGTGTGCATTGACATAGAGGCCTATGCCTGCGGCTGCTCGTTCCAAACTATGCAGTAGTGTTTCAGTTTGGTTGGGTGTATTTGCCAGAATCGCTATGTAATCGGCGTTGGTAATTGTTTTTGCGGGGTACCTTCTGCTTCTTTTCTTTTCTTTGTCAGCTCGAAGCCATTCTCTCTGATTTTGTCAATCAATGTTCTAAGTATGTAGTCTACACAAATGATAAAGAGGTATGGAGCCAGCATGTCCCCTTGTAGTACTCCTGCTACAATGTCGAAGTATTCTGTGTCTCCATCTGGTGATCGTACTTTTACTCTATAGAGAATCATTACTGCTGCTACGGTTTCTTTAGGTATGCCGTATGCTAGTAGGATTTGTTCCATCTTTCCTCTGTGAATGGAATCGAAGGCCTTGGTAAAGTCGACAAATATTAATGTCGCTTGTAGGTTTTTTTGCCCATACACCTTCAAGGATTCTATGGATGGTTAATATTTGTGAGGTCGTGGATCTATTTCTTCAGAAGCCATTTTGGTTTTTCCTTAGTATGTCGTCAATTTTGGGTTCTATGCGGTTTCATAGTAGGGCATTGTAGATTTTGGCTGCTATGGATGTAAGTGTTATGCCTCAGTAGTTTTTGGCTAATTCGAGGTCACCTTTTTTAGGGAAGGGGAGGATGCATCCCTTCATCCATCTATCTATCGGATTTTGATTATATACTGCATTGCAGTGTCGGAGCAGTATGTCATCGAATTGTCTGGTCTTCAATACTTCTGGGGGAATCTCGTCCAGCCCTGCAGCTTTCCAATTTTTAATTTTTCAGAGAACCGAATCGAGTTCTTCTTGTGTGAATGGTCCTAGTTTAATGTCCAATTGTTTACTAATTATTCTGGTGATTGGTTCATGTGTTACTTTTGGTGGGTTTCCTAGTAGGTTTTCGAAGTGCTGTTTCCACGATTTTATTCTTTCTTGTTGGTTTGCAGCTTTCAGTTTTGCTTTGGCTGTGCTCTTTCTTTTACTTATTTTGTTTATTGTTTGCCAGGCTATCCTAGATTGTCTATCTTCCACCGAGTCTCTAATCTTATCTATCTGATTTTGAATGTATTCTGTCTGTTCTTTTATATATATGCCTGCTAATTGATATTGTGCCATTTTTAGTTTTTGGGCATTTGTGTTTGTTGGGTTTTTTCGATAGTTTTTGGAGGCTGTTTTCACTAGTGCACGTTTTTCTCTCACCGCTAAAGTTTCCCATGGGACTCTATATTTAGTTTTGAGTTTTGTTGGAATACATTTCACTGCTGCCTCGAGGTGCGCGTTGACAAAATTTTCATATTCGTCGTTTGATGTACTTTTTTCCGTCTTCTCTTGTAGTGTTTCGAATCTGTTTCTTAATTCTAATACGTATTTATCTCTTATATCTCTGTTGTTTAAAAGGGCCCAATCATAGTGTTTGGTGGTCGCTGTTCGTTTGGCGTTTTTTCGTAGGCTTAGCCGTATTTTTGCCGTGACTATTCAGTGATTGGAGGACACACCCTCGAAAGAGGAGTATGCCACACAATTCATTGCACTATTTTTCCATTTCTTGTTTATAAGGACGTAGCCTATCTGTGCTTTACTATTGTTCGCGTACATGTATGTCCATAGTTTGCCCTCCCTTTTTTGGTAGGTTGTATTGAGGCATGCTAATCTATTTTCTATCATGAAATCTGTTAGATGTTGCCCATTCCTATTTGACGTGTTGTGGAGGCTGTATTTGTTGTTTCCGTTTTTCCCGATTTGGGCATTCATGTCTCCGCTAATGACTAACATGTTGTGTTTCGGGATGCTGCACACTAATGAGGATAACTCATCGTAGAAGGTGACTAGTTCAGTTTCTTCACTAACATTGGTAGAGCTGTAGCAGGAGATGATTGCTGCTCTGGGGTTGCTGTTAAAAGTAGCTGCCATCATCCTAGGTTGTATTTTCTCAATGCTATTTAGCATTTTTAATGCTCTAGGTTCTATAAGCATTCCTACCTCTCCTACTGCGGCGTTGACAGAGTTTTTCCATGCCGATACTGTGAGGAGCGTCCATCCATTGCCAGTTTCATGATATTTGATATCTTCGGTGTGTGTATCTGTGTTCTTGTATGCATATTATGTCTATCTTATGTTCTATGGCCGATGCTATTAGCTCTGGTAGTTGTCCTATTCTATTTAAGGTTCTTACGTTAAATGTCGCTATTTGTAGTGTTTGTTTGCATTTTAGTAGTTTTTGTCGTTTGAGCTCTGTAGCTGATTTTTCGAACCAGGGCTCCAACCTCAGCAGGATGCGCCCTTTTTTCACCCGCGTGAAGAGCGATGCGGT
>CAUZXS010004993.1:0-62500 GCA_963585895.1 Sepioteuthis lessoniana
GACAAAATTTTTTAATATATTTATTATCACATATATTGCCTCTAAGAGCTTTATGGTGGGTCGGGGTGTCCTTGTGGCACAGTGACTAATGTGTTAGACTGTAAAAAAATTGAACTCTATTCACATCATTGCATTCACTTCAGACTAATACCCTTTGAAAAGATATGAACCCCTTTATTCCTGAGCTATGGGTTGAATAATACCACTACTGTTCTTGTACAAGGATGGCATTAACATTAGATAACCCATAAATGTTGATATGGCATTAAACAAAGAAAGGAAGAAGAAAAGAGCTTCATTAGATAATGATTCGGAAAATTTGAGGAAATATATTCAGGAATGTTACAACCATGTGTGGCGTAGTCATTGCAACATTATTAGGAAATGTGGTTGATTTCTATGAAAATGGAGACAAAGAGCATTCAAAATTGGTCTTCATGGCTGTTATGCAAACTATCAAGAGTCAAAAATATTACTGTTTATGAAATAAAATATTGTTGGTCATAAATTATAATTAAATAGTGCATTAGAATTTAGTGAGTTTGTTTTTTGCTTTTTTATATGAATAATTATCTTAAACTTTAATAAAAGTCACTCAATATACTTTATTTTCAATAATGACCATCTTGCAACCTGTATGTAATATGGGTAAGTACTGCTTATGAAGAATAATGTTTAACATAATGACCAGGAATTTCTTTTAAGTACTGAAACAATGACATAAAATAAGCTGTTATTAATCTAATAAAGTTAGTTAAAGGATTGGTAAATATTGTCATGCACTACTCTTTACTTCCTGTGTTGGTGTGTCCTAGAATATGCTGACTGCATGCCCTGTAGCATGGTAAAACCTTCCTGACCAGAAAAGGGGTGTTCTGGATATGATACTAATCTCAAGTCCTGACTTGTGGAAAATGTTAAGATACTTAATTTTTAATTCTTAAATTTTTTTTTGTATTCAAACACTGCATAATCTCTTTTTTTTTTTATTTTTATTGTGTATCATTGCAGGAGGTACTGATGTGTGGCGCATCACAGCAGAGGAGAGGGGCAAACATGATGCACAATTCTTTCAGTTGAAGCCAATAAATGGCTTCATTACAGGTCAGTATCTTTTGTAATATATTACGCTTACTACCTCTGGCAAATGAAAAACAAATGGGTCAAGCGAAGAGTCTATGCTTGTAACAGAACTTAAAGAAATTGTCTGAATGAAATGGCATTTATCATAGATATGAGTATCATTGCTCATGAAACAAGACTATTTGTTGATTTTATTAGCTAGGAAATGCCTGTGGAGTAATGGTTATCGTCATAGGAAATGGACACGGCGACACGAGTTCAAATCCTGGACGAGACTGATTGCATTTCACATAGCACTAATACCCTTGGGAAAGGTATAGATCCAATTATTCTCCCTCCAGCTATGGGTAAATAGTAGGACAGACTATGTTCTTCAGCCTTGGTGAGGCAACTAGTCTAAGAGAAGGAAAACTCTGAATTCAAACCTGTTAAACTCTGCTTAAAAATTGACCTTGTGTCATATCTTACCCGAGCGGAGGGGTTGGTAAATAGGATTAGCTAGGAAATGTTGACATACCAGGTGGCCTTGGCCAACTATTTACAGCCACAAAGTTTATATTTTTGATATCAAGCTAAAATTTAAGTCTCAAAAAGTTGTATGATATGCGAATACATATGTTACATACAGGAAAGCTAAATGAACTCACAAGCTGAAGAAAATGGGCTTAAGAGGAACAGTCATGACTTGTGGACTGTTGGATGAAAGTAATATTCGGTAGTGAATCAAGAATCTATATTGGCCAGCTGAAACTCTCATCTGGTGCTGTTCAAATGAAACCTAATGATGACTACTTGAAGAAAACAAGTAAATTTTCAAGTCATTCATAATATTGAGTTGTATGTCATTTAAAGAACCCAGAGAGATGGCAATCATTAGTTCACCAATCAATGCATTTGTGTACTTTGAAATCCTTGATGATTTTCTCATTCTATCAATAGAAATTAGTCTGGAGAGGAAGTCTTTTTTTTTTTATGATTTTGTCAAACAGCAAAGGAGATTAAACTTTTCTTTAAGGAAGGCATATAAAATCAATGATATGGCTAACAAACAGTCTGGATGAAAATCAAATTGAATATTTATGGGGAAAATTTTTAAAATGGTCATTAGCTAGGCTCCATCTACCAAATATCTATTAACTGCCATATGGACAAGTTAGAACTACTTTGATTAAGAATATTACTTTAAATTAGTAAAATCTATGCGTGAAAGAATTAAGGCTGTCATAAAAACTTGAGATTGGGCAGCGAAGTATTAATTCTAAAGTTTTTGTCAATGAATTCCATAATTTTTTTCCTCAATATTAAGTTATTCCATATTTTTCTCTGCATGACTTGATAAAAAAACTTATACCATAATTTAAATGATTTAATCTTGTTTGTTAAGGGATATTTTATGAAGCCAGAAGGTTCAGCTGTTGGATGATAAATGTTTTGAGTCTTATCTGTTATTAGTTTATTTACTGCTAAATAAAAACCCAAGTGAGCATACTTGAAGTGTACTTATTTCATACTTTTTGCCAGGTGTTGTAAAAGTTTATAAAAGTTTTAAATAATAATCTTTTATTTCTACATTTTGATTGCATGCAATTGTAAAACATTTCAATCTTCTTTTCTTTAACCAGTCATAAAAAGGCTGCAGTTCTGGAGTTTTGTGGCGTGTTGCTATTACTTCCAGATCCAGTCTAATCTAGAATGGTAGTATCTGTTAGGTTCTCGTCTATTTGATATAATGTCTAAAATGATTATAAACTGCATTAATACCCTGCCAAAAAGAGATGAGAGTTTGGATTTCGTGGAGAGCTTATCCTTTATTATTTTCTCCATTATGTGTAATTGAGACTTGAGCCATACTGAAAGCATTGGTTCCCATCAGATCTTCAAAGCTAAGTAACAATGAGCTTATCTAATTGGGTAGCCACTTAATAAAAACAGGTAATGTAAGCAACATGAGGCCTGTGTAAAAGACTGACTCAGAGTTGACCTTCCATAAAACCAACCAACAAACATGTTGCTTATTGCTGTCATAGAAATAATAATTCAAATGAATTGGATTGTATACAACTAACTCTTATCTTTCTTCTGGCCAGTATTTGTTCAATTATGCTAGTGGTATTTCTATAAAATGCACATATAATTAAAAAAAAAAAAAAAAACGCTAATTGCTAGTGTACGAAATTTAAATTGAATATTTTTTCTTAATTTTTTAGGAGAACAAGCTAAAGGATTCTTTATGCAATCTGGATTGCCTACATCTGTATTGGGTCAAATTTGGTAAGAAAATTTGTTTTATTCACTTATCAGTTTTTCCTTCTGTTTTTTTTTTTTTTTTTTAAATTATTTTCCTTATTTAGTTGAATGTAAATCCCCTCTATTTCTTTTCTTTTTACCCCCCCCCAATGGCTAAAAATATATCTGAATTTTTTTATTTGATGTTGTGATATCTGATCTCATTTATGGCATCTGTTGATCTTGTAAGATTGTGGATTTATGCTGTAATCTTGGTTCAAGCCAGGTCAAGGTTGTTTGAATGACTAGCAGTTGCCCATATAGCAGATCTCCCCTCTTCACTTCACCAATGTTGTGTAAATGAAAAGCAGGATACTGTACAATTTGACACAAGTTGCCACAATGAGGTTGATACACTATCTGTTCTTTTTTTTTTTTTTTCTTGTCTCGTTTCTCTTACCAAGGCTAAAGAACTTTGTCTCACCTTGTATTTACCCATAGCTGGGAGGAGAAGAGATGGCCACCAGTGAAATGCAAACAACCTCATCCAGAATTTGAACTTAGTACACAGGGTCCCTTTTTTTTACTAAAATAACCATTGCACTTGTAGCATCCTCTGTTGGATTAATGTTTATCCACATGCTATACACTACGAGTATGTCCTTCTATCAAGCCTTACTCTTATACTCTCTGATGATGTCTAATACTTCTGGCCTTGTGCCACAACTAAGCTAAGCTTCATAAATAAATAACTGCATCTCCTGGAAGGTAGTAAGATTACTCCCAAACACACACACACACACACACACACACACACACACACACACATAAGCAAAAGTGTACTTCAAGAATGATACTAAATTGTATCTAGTAGTGAGGCTACAGTTCTGGAGCTCTGAGGAGGTTAGAGTCACTGCTACTATTACTCCCAAGTCCATTTTGATTCTATGTAGTAGTATTTGTCAGTATCAGATATAAATCTATGTAGTAGTATATGTCAGTATAAGATATGTCAGTATGAGTATATGTCAGGTCAAATAGATTTCTATGTAGTAGTATATGTCAGTATCAGATATGTCAGGTCAAATAGATTTCTTGGAAAATGATTTGTATTAGATAGGAATATTTGTTAACATATATATGCAACTTATATTAGATCAGAATAGTTGAAACCATATGATTGTGTACAAATTATTTGTATTAAGAATAGTTATTAAAGTTATAATTGTTTATAAAGGATTATTATTAGATACTTGAAACAATATATTGCCCAGTCAGCTGGGGCTGTAGAATACACTGACTGCACCTCTGCAGAGTGGTAAGACCCTCCCCCCTAACGAGTGTCCTGGATATGACATTAAACAATCTCATGGTGAGGTTCCAGCAGTGCTGGAGCTTTGGGGAATGCGGAGTACCCCTTCATTGCCATCGCTCCCAGGTCCACTCTGGCCCGGAGTGGTAGTACCTGATAAGGGCCCTATCGATGGGTTAAATAGAACTAACAGCATATTTATGCTAAAATGAATTGAGTAAACTGAATAACTTGAAATAAAAACGTTTTTGACAATCAAGCCATATTTACACTTAAACTGCGTGCTTATGCTTAACTGAATTATTTGAAATAGAACTGTTTTTTGACATTAAAACTGTATTTACACTTAACTGAATTATTACATATAACTGCTTGAATAGTTAGAAATGAAAATGTTTTTGACAATTAAACTGTGTACTTATGCTAAACTGAACTGTTTTCAATAGAACAGATTATTTACATAAAAATGGATTTGGCGTTGAATAACCTGCAAGTGTTGATATGCCATAAAACCAAACAAACCAACTTGAAACAATATAGTTGCTTGAAATACTTAAAATTATATAACTCTGCAAATTGTTTAAGCAGGATGTGACACAAAATCAATTTTTTAAGCAGAGTTTAAGTTTGGAATTCACACATTTCCTTCTCCTAGACTGATTGCCATACCAGTTTGCCCTACTATTTATCTATAGCTGGAGGGAGAATAGTTTGATGCATACTTCTCCCAAGAGTATTAGCACTCTGAGAAATACGATTAGCCTTGTCCAGGATTTGAACTCTGATCACTGTATTCATTTTCTATAATAATAACCATTATGCTATGAGTGCAAAGAATACTTGAAACCATATAACTGCATGCAAATTATTTGTATTAGATAGGAATACTTGAAGCCATATAACTGCATGCAAATTATTTGTATTAGATAGGAATACTTGAAACCATATACAGAGTGAGATGAGTCAATTATTGTCTAAATTAGATAAAAATGAAAATAATGCTAACATCTCTCTTTATCAGATATATTTACCAAAATTATATTTAAATTTTTGGAAATATTATGGATTAAATTTATTCAAAGAAATTGCCATTGGCTTCAACTTCCAGATGACTTTGGAATCTCCTGTGAGCCTTTTTGACAATCTCCTTGTTTAAATTGATAAATGCTGCTGTTATTCTTAACTTTAGTTTATTTTTGGTGTTGCATGGAGTTTCATAGATCTCTTGCTCAACCGCACCACGCACATAATATTCAAGGGGATTTCAGTCTGGGGAGTTTGGTGGCCAAATATTAGTGGGTAATGTGGTTACAGAAATTTTCTCACTGCCAAGACTGAGTTCTCCTGCTTGCATGGCATGGCACAGTCTTATTATCAGATATAGGGTCATTCGGCAGTCACCCTCTCAATTCAGGGCAGTACCACCTCCTAAGCTTCCATGTAAAGTCTGAGGTCATATGAAAAGATGAATGTTGGAATGTCACCATTGCTAGTGACCACCCCAAACACCATGATGTGGGCTGGATTTCTTCTATGAGAAATACAGAATGTCTTCATGAACTACCTGCCTGATAAAACTCAGAAAAACCAGTGAGGCTTCCAAGCTTCCATACCTTTGTAATCACCATTGAATTCATCCAACTCTTTTCCAATCTTCTGCACTGTCCTCAAATTGACACCCAAACACTCTTTGCTATGAATGCTCAGCAGTACAGCTTGACATTTCCAAATTTCTGACTTTAATTTGCTGCACAGTAGACAAACCTGAAATAAATGGCAACAATTTATCCATCGCACTCTGTAACTGCATGAAAATTATTGATATTGGATCAATTTTAGTTGCTCTTTATCACTTTACACCCATCAGTAAACAAATAGTGATATTATCTTTATTTTTATTAATTTAATCATTGTCAGCCATTATTAATTACTGACTGCTATTCTTTCATCTTAAATTTTTAGTTTTTCTTCATAACTATTCAGACCATCAATTTTTTTTAATTTTTTTTTTTTTTTTAATGAAAATTTACCTGATGTCAACAAAAAAACTCATTACTCTTGAGTTAGAAAAGATGTATCAATTTATATTTGTAAAAAAGTAGTAATATTACCTTGAATTTTTATTGTTAAATGTCATAATTTTAAGTTACTGTTTTTCTTTCATCTTAATTTTAGTTCGTTTAATTTTAATTGCAACTATTTAGACTCTGTAGTAGTATATTTCATGACTTGCAGAACCTTGCTGACGAGCCGATTTCTCCCACTGCATGTTTGTTTTTAAAAGCAGATCTATCAGTTGACAGGTTTAGTTGAAACCCTACAGGCCATCGGTCAGCTCCACAAAGAAAAAAAAAAAGAAGCAATTCCAGAATACACATTTATCACTGTCTTTATTGGTGATTATTTCTCTCGATCAAACCATGTGGCTGCATGTGTAACAAGTTGCAATTTGGACTTGGGCATTGATCCCTCACTATTATGATGTGGACAGCAGATAAAAACTTGGTCAGTTTTCTCTACCATTCTTCCTAACAGCCAACTCCTAAGTCTGTTGTCTATTTTCCTTCTGTGATCAACCACACTGGTTGGTAGAGGGTCCATGGCCCAGCAGCACAACCACTGCTATCCAGAGTCACAATTCGTCTAACTCCTGACTGCTTTCTTGACTATATGAAGCCTTAACTTCCAGAAAAGACCCCCACCTCTCATGTTAATTTCCCAGAACTAAGAAAAAAAATATGATATCTTTGTCTACTTAACTAGCATTGATGTCTTCGGTTTGTTATGGATTAGCGATTAAACGGCCAACTTTTTCTTATTATGCAAATTTTCCCTTAGGTTTTTATAATTTTTGCATTTTAAATATCTATCGTTGACTTAAAATCGCTAATATCACCCCTCATGGTCCTGATGATGGTTCAGTAGAACCGAAACGCTATAGTGTCAACCTCAGTAAATCTCTCCTTCCACTTGAGTAGTTTATATAATGTTTATGTTAATTTCAGAGGTTTATATAGTTTATATAATGTTTATGTTAATTTCAGTGGTTTATATTGTTTATATAATATTTATGTTAATTTCAGAGGTTTTTGGCCCAGCGGTTAGAGTGTTCGCCAATGGCCCGGGAGACCTGGGTTCAATCCCAGGTCGAGTCATACCAAAGACTTTAAAAATGGTACTTGATACCACCTTGCTTAACACTCAGCATTATAAGGTACGGTTCAAGGGTAAAGTGGAGCAATCCTGGGAATGGAGTAGCGCCCTCCCCTACACCTTGGTGTAGTAGCTATCGAAAAGGGAGCCTTCGGGTCACCCTCGACTATGGTCGCTAACTTTACTTTTACTTATATAGTTTATATTATGTTAATTTCAGAGGTTTATATAGTTTATATAATGTTTATGTTAATTTCAGAGGTTTATATAGTTTATATTATGTTTATTTTTGCCATTTAATGAGATTGTTGTATAGCCACAAACATCTCAATCCCAACTGTGATACAAACACATTTACAAATGCAAAACACATCACTGGTCGCGACCCGAAAAACTTAACTCTATGGCAGAGAACTCCATTCTCTGCCCCAATGGCAGAAGCTCAATTGTCTGCCTGCATGGTCCAATCTCAAATCCTCACCTGCCGTGATTTTTTAAAATCCTCAAATTCTCAGACCATCTCTTCTGGGCATGATGTCATCCACACTCCAGCCCATTTCCCGTCTGGGGGTTTATTATGACAATGGTGATTGTCATATCCTTTGTGTGTGAGCGTAAAACTTTACCCAACAACTGTGCACCTGAACTAAGAGCTGAATAGTTCAAAGCCCAACCAACTGAATGATTAAATATAATTAACAAAAAATGATTAAAATTAAAAAAAATCCTTAATTATATAACAAGATGATATCATCTTGATTAAAAAACATGAACTCAGTTTTATCTGAGTTCACATACAGGCTAATGCTTTTTAATGCCTGTTCCAAGCCATTCTACATCAAGTGTATTTGCAAGAAGCAATAGATCATCTGTATAGTCTGCATCAGTTATAGTTTCTATTGGATATCATCAGCTTCTTGCTTCCTAAATATGTGCACCCAGAGACAGAAGAGTGTCTTAAATCTACTACTTTGAGCACCCTTCATTGCCATTGCTCTCAGGTCCACTCTGGCCCGGTGTGGTAGCACCTGATAGAGTTCTATCTATGAGTCAAATAGAATTAAAATGCATACTTATTCTAAACTGAATTACATGAAATAGAACGGTTTTGATATTTAAACTACCTACTTATGCTAAACTGAATTGCTTGAAATAGAACTGTTTTGACATGTAAACTGCGTACTTATGTTAAACTGAATTGTTTGAATTAGAACTGTTTGACTTAACTGAATAGCTTGAAATAGAACTATTTGCATAAAAATGGATCTGGCATTAAATAACCTACAAAGGTTGATATGCCATAAAACCCAACCACCCAACTTGAAAGTGAATCTGTACAGATTTATGTTCCACATCATCTAATTTGGAGATTCCTTATGAGTTTGAAACAAGCTATGAAACCATGGAAGCAACCAAAAACATTTGTTGTATGAAAGGTACAGTTGACTATAGTACAATATGCAGGTGGTTGAAGAAAATTCACTTGAGTTGCAAGAACTTTTAAGTAGGCATAAAACCATGGATTTTGAGGCTGTGCTTCGAGCTGTAGAAGCAAATCCAGCTTGTATCACTTGGAGAGTATCAGTTAAGTTTGGTATCTCCCAATCCAGTGTTGTTAGTTACCTTCACAATCTCAGCAAAAAGCATCTGGATCTGCCAATTGTGCCTCACATTATCAAAATATTGCAAAACATTTGACTCGCCCTTGTATTAACGTGCTTGAGTGGTACTAAAATCTTTTAACTTGTGTATTTTTATTCATTTTCAACTGTCTTGTGACAAATTATTGCTTTGCCGGTTTTTGTGTGCTTACATTCTATTTTGAATTTTTGTATTTTTCTAGGACTCTAGCAGATCTAAATAGTGATGGAAAAATGGACAAAAAAGAATTCTCAATGGCTATGCATTTGATAAAAAAAAAATTACAAGGCTATGAATTACCAAAAAGTCTTCCAGCTAGCTTAAAAGCAGACCCCAGCCTTGTGGTTAATACATTTAGCATGGCTCCACAAATGGCTCCTGCTATGACCCAGCAAATGACAATGGGTATGGGAATGCCTGTTGGTATGTATTATGAATGTGATTTATTTAATATTATTCTTAATTCTCAAAATCATATGGTATTAAAAGATATATTTCAGCTTAACTATATTGTTCTTTTTTTGTGTGTGGGTTTTTTTTTTTTTTTTTTTTTTTCTCCATGGAAACATAGTTGATGTCAGCAAAAACCTTTTATCCTTGATTAGGAAACAATATACATAAGAGACACTCCAAAAGAAACACCGCATTTATTTCCATAGAAATTTCCATAGATATAGTCAGCGTAATAACATCATTGATAAAGCCAGTTTTCAGCTACAGAACACTATTTTTTTCCACCATTAGCTCTAGATTTTTACCATATATAGAAATATAATGTTTTATAGCTGAAAACTTGCTCTATAAATAATGCTATTGGGCTTCCTGTATTTATCCTCCACCCCAGGCAAGATGTTACACTAGGTAAATTTTTAAGCAGTATAAAGCTTTTTTTTAAATTCTGTTTGAGCCATTACTGGAGGTGAAGAGATGACTTCATGCCTTTTTAAAAGGCACTAGTACAGAGTGAGATACTAATAACCTTATCAGGGAGTCGTCCCTGGCATAATGGCTAAAGTGCAGGACTGTGACCTCTAAGTAAGTGAGTTCAATCTCCAGTTGTGCTATTACATTCACTTTCAGACTAATACCCTTGGAAAATGGTATGAACCTCCTTATCCTTCAAGCTATGGGTTAAATTATATCACTGTTGTTCTTCTATGAGGGTGACTTTGGCATTAAATAACCCATGAAGGTTGATATGCTATTAAACAAAGAAACCAAACCATACAGCTTATATACAATTTGAACTCAGGTCACCAGCTCCATTTTTTATGGTAATAACCATCACACGAAGCATACCTCCTTGTATTATCCTTCCTGAATTTTTATATTTACTCGAGCCATGGGCAGGATGTAACACAGTCAGTTTTTAAGCAGAGTACTACTGGTTTGAATTCAGAGTCTTCCTTCTAGATTGGTTTCCCAACCAAAGCTAATGAACCCCATCTGGCCTACTATTTACTCAGAGCTTGGGGAGAATAAATTGATTTATGTCTTTAGGGCATTAGCATGAAGTGAAATGCAAACAACCTTGTCACCAATTCCATTTCCTACAACAGTAACCATTATGTTGAGTATGCTTCCTTGTATTGTGCTCCCTGTATGTTGTAGTTTCTGTGGAAATGATTACTTTTGGAGTGTATTTTGTATGTGTGTGTATGCCATATATATATATATATATATATATATATATATATATATATATATATATATATAAAATGTATTTTTTTTTTTAGATTAATATTCACTGATATATTTTGAAAAGTTTTTTAAAAATGATAATTATAAAAAAGAAAGTTTTTGCTTTTCTATCCAGATATATATATATATGTAGACAGAGATGACTACTGGTATAGTATAGGATGGAAATGCATCCGATCCCATCATTTGGCTGATTTGAACTAGCATTAAAAAAAAATCTGTTTAAATGCTAAATTCTCTTTTACACTATCTTTAAGTTTTGATATCAAGTGAAATTTGGCCATTTTGCGATTTCTCTTCAGGTATGGGTCCCCCCACACCCATGTCTACCATGATGATGACTCCTTTATCAATGAACCCAGCTACCATGACCACCCCAGTATTGGCTAATGGGGTTATGAGTGAGTTGTTTTTCAGCTAAATGTTGCTCAACACTGCTACCCGGGTAGTTGGGAAGAATTTTCCTTGGAAGTTTAAAATCTTCTGGTTGGAAAAAAAAAATTATTTCTTCAGAACAAACTCAGTGAAATTCCCTGCCACTCTGCACTTTACTGCCAATAAAAAGAAACCTGCACAAAATCATTTGTGTTGATAAATTCTCAGAGCATTATTTGAAACTTTTGATAATTTTAGTTTATGATTAAAATTATTTTAGTCAGAGCTTAATAGTTTGAAATGCAGTGCGCAAATTGAATGGCCAGCTATTTTGTGCATTAATCTTGATTATAAATATCTTATAACAGTAGCCAACCCCTCTTTTTTTTTAAATCAAATATCTGGTATGTAATGAATGATCTTGGCATTTTGCTTTGTTGTTTTACTTTAGTATTAAAAATTAGTGTTTTGAAAAATTTTCTTTTTTTTTTTTTTTTAATGATATTTTGAATTTTTGAGAATAAATAAGTTTTAATTCAAGACCTAAATATGGTTTTTAAAAAGTTAAAAAATAAAAATATTAAGGATTTATTTTGAACATTTGCCTTAACCTAATCCCAACTTAACCAAATACTTTAAAGTCTCCATTTTGTATATTGCATAAAAAGTAAGAGTTCACTTTATTGTAGAATTTACATTGTAAACTGAACCCCTCCTTAAAGCCTAAGTTGATTATACATTACCAAAGTATCTGATTAAGAAAGATGCAAATAGAGTACAGATAAAAATCATATCAAAAGCTAATACGGATAAAAGTAAGTGTCAGTCATTTCCTTTATTTTTTTATTTTTTTATTACTGAACATTTATATAAAACTTATAGTAATCAGCAATTAATTAATTAAAAAAACCTTTGTCTATGTTCTTTTACAAAGTATGCATTAATTAAGGATTACTGCCAAACTAAGTTTTGTAAGACATTTTAAAATAGATTTTGATATTTGTCCAGAATAGCCCATCTTTAGTAGTGGACAAAAATCTATATAGAAAAGTAATACTTACATTCACCATCCAGATCAAAGCAAGTTTCAATCATTTTCTTCATTTTTTAACTGAACAGTTACATTTTAGTCTAAAAAATTTTATATCAGCAATCAGTCACAATTCACCATCCACTTAATGAAGGAAGGAAAAACTAAAAAAATATAGCAGGTGGGTGAATTATATCATTATATTGAATACAGTTTTTAAATGCAAATGTTCATTAAAAAAAATAAGGACCTCACTCTATCAGCAGAGCTTAGAATATGCCAGCTGCATTCTCTACAAAAGGTTAAGCCCAAAGGGTTGCTTGAGTATGACACAAAGCTGCATCTGGTAGTGAAGCTCTGGAGAGTGTGAAGCACCCCTTCATTGCCAATACTCTCTGATCCACTTTGACCCAGGGTAGTAGTGCCTGTTAGGGTATCATCTATGGGTTGAAAAGGTCTTTTTAGAAATTGTTAGTGTTTGATCTGAATAGTTGAAAAAATTGATTGTTGTTGAATAAGAATTGTTAGTTGAAATTATTATTGCTTAAATCATTTGTATTAGGAATACTTGAAACCATATAAAAGTGTACAAATAAATGATTACATTGAAAATATAGTTATGATTACAATTTACAAATGAGTTATATTTTAGAATTAAATAATCCATAAAGAGTTGACATGTTGCTGCTAAGCAATTAAACCAGACTGAAGATAATAACTGAAACTTACTCTTATGGTGAATGAATTACATTTCTATGTATTTTTGTTCATTGCTGCAGACATTTCCTTAGAATATTCTGGTCAAGTACATAAATTTTATTTATAAACTACCAGATGTTTGATTATTTTTAAAATTTCCAAAGTTTTAGTTCCTAAGATATAAGTCTAATTTTTAAAAAATCTTTTTTCTAAGTAAATAAAATACAGATATTTTAATCTAAAATTTTCCTATACCTTTGTAAACTACTTTTGTGTATATTTAGTTGAATTTAATCTCTTTTTTTCTCTTCATTCAAATATTTCTCTGCACTGGTACTTTATGTTCCAGAGATAGTATCACTCCCAGCTCCACAATTTAGTTATCTTCCAACATTTACTTCTCCAATTTTTATTTTATTTTTTCTATTAATAAAAATGTAAAAGTAATTACTTTAAAAAGGTTACTGTGATTCTCTTTGGTGGTGGATAAATAATTTCTCTTTGCTTCAAATAAAAAATTAATCTTTTATCATAACAACATTAGATAAAGTATTGATAATTTCTAAAGTTGTTTCAATAAAAAATACTTACAATTAACCTTTATGTTAATTCTTTTTAAGATACGAGGTGCATATGATAAGTTTCCAGACTTTTTTTGTGCGGGCATTTAAAATTTTCGTAGACTCTTGAAAATTCAATATGTTATTGCTATACATCTTATGAGATGACTGACCAATTTTTATGATTTCATGTTCAAATGAACAGCTACAGCAGCAATTGGAATACACCCTACTGAAGCCTGATTGTCACAGCTGGTGAATTTAAAAACTGCAATCTGGACTTGAGGAGACTTTAGAAGAACGATATGCAATAAAATTGTGTTTTAAACTTGGAAAAAATGCCACAGAAATGTATGGAATGCTTCAGACTGATTTTCAACCATCTTGCATGAATCGAGCATCAGTTTTTCAGTGGCATAAGAGATTCCAGGAAGGCAGGGAGTCTGTGAGGGGTGATGAGAGGTATGGGAGGAGTAAGGAAGTCAATACACCAGAGTTGATTGGCCAAAGGGTTAGGGTTACTATGTTGAGGTTTTAAGGGAGTCCAGGTAGAGATTCCGTCGAAAGAGGCCAGCACTCTTGAAATCGGGTCAGTGGCATTTCCACCAGGACAATGCACCAGTCCACAACTCCATCCTTGTCACAGACTATTTGACTAAGATGGGCATCAAGACACTTCCTCAGCCTCCCTATAGTCCAGACCTTGCTCCTTGTGACTTTTGCATATTCCCTAAGCTCAGAGGCTGTCGTTATGAGACAACTGAGGAGATGAAAAAGGCTGTGACGAAGGTCATTGATATGCTCACACAAGAGGCCTTCTATGGGGCCTTCGAGAAGTTGTTGGAATGGTACAACAAGTCCATTGCAGCTGGAGGAGATTACTTCAAAGGTGACTAGAGTTATATGTGTGTACTATCAATAAAAGTGGCCATACAAAAAAAGTCTGGAAACTTATCGTATGCACCTCGTATATCATTTGTAAAAGTTAAATCTCTAGCTATTGCATTTATTTTGTCCTATTAAAAAGTATTTTTTTTAAAGTGTGAACTTTCCTGCTTTGAAGCTACCAGACTTTGGATTGCTTGCCTGGCTTTTGTCTTTATTTTCGTTTTATTGGGCTTTTTTTTTCTTTCTTTCTTTTTCTTTCTTTTCCTTTATAGGTTGCAAAGTGAGCATTCAGTTGCTGTACCTAGCTTTTTCCATCAGCACATTTATCCTCACACATCCATTTTCTTTTTTCAGTTCTTTATCTGAATAATGATATAATGTGTGTGTAGTTTATAGATATCTTTTTTTTCTAGTTGAACAAAGACACTTTGGAAGGTAAGTTTCTTGGGTTTAAAAAAACGATGTTGATGGCTCAATTTCAGATGTACTATTATTGCTTTTAATATTGAAAATAAATGTTTATTTTTATTTATTTTTTTTTTTATCAGTTGACTAAATTCTTAACCTTTTGAACCCATAAGCTTAATATTTCAGGCTCTGGATGAATTCAGATAATACAAATAAAAAAACTTTTCTTTTAATGAATGATATGGTAGCTTTAAACTAAGATTATCAAAAGCAAAATTTGAATGTTTTTATCCTCTTATTTGTGTGAATATTGAGAGTTTTGTTTCAAGGTATCTGAGTGCCAAAGGCCTATGGGTTCAAAAAGTTAACCCTAGATAAGTCTCTCTCTCTCTCTCTCTCTCATTTATCAATATAATTTTATTAATTTTTCTGTTTTATTCTGACTAAAAATGTTTACCGAACCCATTGTACCCAACAAATTTTCCAAATGTATTTTGTGGCAAATCTCTTGGTGGGGGTGACAAAATTTTCCTTTTAGTATTTTTAATGTTAATATTGTATGGATGATCTGTATTAACTAATATACTTCCCATCAAAATGATGGGATTATTTGCAGATGGATTGACTCTTCTGCTTTGGATCAGAGTGTAGTATCAGCATGCCTTCCTTAGGATCAAAGTATACATTCTCTCGTACTTCTGCTTAGAATCAGAACACAGTGAACAGATGAAAATAAGCAAATTGTTTAAAAATGTTTGGTAAATCAAAAAGTACTCAAATATTGACTAAAAGGTTTAGTCCTAAATTTCACGTAATAACTTTTAATAATGAGACTATCATAAAAAGAGGTGAGATTTTAATTTGTATGCATTTATATTTTTTATATACTTAAAGCTATAATTAATTGTAAATGATTATCATTAATTACTTGAAACCATTATTATTTACTTGCCAAAAAAAAAAGACCGATTTCAGCTTTGAATAACCTAACAAGGGTTGACATATCATAAAACCAAGTTTTAAGAAATCATCTAGAAACTAGTTTTAAGAAATCATCAGATTAATGTAAAATTTTTATTTTAGTTTTATGTAGAACTGTAAAGTTATCTCCCATTTTTCTTTGGGTGCTATTTCATAGCACTGAAAATATTTTACTGGAAAGATTGTAAACAAACTTGTCATAACCATCTTGTTATTGCTTGGGCCAAATTTTAATGAAAAATCAACTTTGAATATTTTCAGTCACCTCAAAATACATACGATTGATACATTTTTTTATATGAAATATATAATACAATGTAATGACTAATGTAGGACAGTGGTAGTAAATGTTAATTACTTAAACAGTGTTTGCAGTTGGGTACAATAGGTATAGCAATTTCTTTTATTAAAACTAAACTGAAAAGTATTGTTCTTAAACTTTTTTGGTTGATTAGGTGATTGATTGATTGATTGATAGGAAAATTGATCATTGAATATTTTACATTTACCATGTGCAATTTGTTTGTTTTTTGTTTATTCTTTTTATGAGAGTTGAAGACTTGCATGAATTAAAAGTACAACAAATACAATTATATTGTGATATAATTATTTAACTATTATCTTCATTATGGTTATATTTACAGTACTTTAATAATTGTACCCTCTGTCCTCTTCAGGATATCTTTTATCATAGTTGATAACCTTTAAGCAATTTCAATTTTATTGAATCTATAAGGGAAACCAGGGGTCCCTAACCTTTTCATTCCAAGGACCACAAAGCTTAACTCAAGAGAGTTTTGGAGGAGTCTCCATGGCATAATTGCTTAAGTTCTTGACTGCAGCCTTGGGAAAGGCATGAACCCCCTTATCCCTCTATGTTAGACTGCAACCTCGAAGTAAGTGAGTTCAAACTCCAGTTATGCTATTATATTCACTTTCAGACTAATACCCTTGGGAAAGGCATGAACCCCTTATCCCTCTATATTAGACTGCAACCTCTAAGTAAGTGAGTTCAAACTCCAATTATGCTATCATATTCACTTTCTGACTAATACCCTTGGGAGAGGCATGAACCCCCTCATCCTCTTCAGCTGTGGGTTAAATAGTATCACTGCTGTTCTTTTACAAGGATGGTTTTGACATTAAATAACCCACAATGGTTGATATGTCATTAAACAAAGAAACCTAACCAACCAGGAGGGTCTGGGACCACAATCTTAAAAAGACGAGAAAAAACAGCTAAATTTACATGGTAACAATTATTATTAATGAGACATCTGATATTGTTTGATCCCAAAAATCTAATATCAGGGTTAAATGATGAGGTTGACTGAAGGAGCACATCAAACAAGTGATGATTTGACAGTTGCAAATACAGCATACTCTTAACATGTTTTATTTTGGAATACAACTGTTCACAGCAATATCTAGAGTCAAATATACTCACTACTTGCTGAGTGTGGTTGATGAGAGTGGGTAATTGTCCAGTTGGAAGCACATACTTCTCATAGAAATTGAGGATGTGGCAATCAAGAAACTTGGAGTTGGAATTTTCTGAACACTGAAGTTCAATGTTCCGTCTACAGTTGTAATAGTACTTGCTCACAGTCAACATCAAAAGGTGATTAGAAAATTTTGGATGTTTGGTGAAAAGCTGTACAGATGGGCCTCCAGGGCTGCATATAGATCACTAGCCCACAGGTTTGGGACCCTTGAGGTAGATTGTCTTTGCTTTGCCTCAGAATATTAATATTTCTTTGTCCTTGCCTTGGAATATGTATTTACTGTTGTATTATTTCACTCTTGTAATATCACTTCCCTTCCTGTTGAACTCAGGGCTTGAAATCATGACATCCAAGTAAACTCTCACTAGAAGCTCAGCTAACATTTGGGAGAGTCCCTGTAATGGGGTGGCTTAAGTTCTGGACTTTAACACTATAGTAAATGAGTCCAAACTCCATTTGTACTATTCCATTTAGTTTTAGACTAAGACCCGTGGGAAAGGTATGAATCCCCTTATCCCCTCCACTTATAGCTTAAATAGTACCACTATTGTACTTCTACTAGGATGATTTTGGCATTAAAATAATCCATGAAGGTCTATGCTGTTAAACAAAGAAACCAAAAATACTGTTTTTATTTTCTCACTCTTTGTCTTGTAGGACAATTCAAAGAACATTTTTAAAGTCATTTTGTTTTGTTCTTTAACCAGAACATATGTTTTCCTTTTTTTTTACCAACTGCAATAAAAGGCACTTTAAGATAGCTGGGGAGTACAACTGCCAAAACATTGATTACAACTAATATGAGGACAAGAGTCTGAATCTTGTAAATAAGAAAAACTCTTTATCTTGGAAATTAAGACATTATCCTGTGATGTTTCAAACTTAGATATTTCTGTGTTTTTTTATAACAGAATGTAAGACTGATATTTTTGAAACTGATAATCTAAATTAGCTTGTTTGAATCAATTTGTTCAAGTTTTCATGTATATAGTTTTAATTTTTAAAAGTTTGTATTAAAGTCTGATTTAAAAAAAAAAAAAAAAAAACCAAATGCAGGTTTTTTATCTTGCATAGCCAATGCAAGGTTGAATTTTAATTTGAAATTGATAGTATAGTTTTTATTATGTACTTGAATTGATATTACACTTATGTTCCTGAATTGATATTTTAGTCTTTAATATTATGTTCTTAAATTGATGTTATAGTTTTTAATATATTCCTGAACTGAAATGTAGGACCATTGGATCACCTTGCTACTATGTTACTTTAATGTGTTTGTTTATGATTAGGTGCGGCTCCTGCTCCTGTGTTAGGCCAACCTCCTATCATGTCACCTCCAGTTGATGGCCAAGTAAGATCAGGATCATTTTCTATGAATCAAAGGTAATTCAACTGTTTTTTTTGTTTTTTAATAAAAACCAACTGCTTATAAATCTTAATGTCTCTTCTATTTGAACATGCGTTTTTCTTTTCATTACATACAATGTGGTGATTTTTTTTTTTTGTGAAACTGTTTATCCCTATATGGAATCACCTCTTTATTGCTCTTACTCACAGTTTCACTCGGACTCAGAGTACCAATATCTCATCTATGGTTCAAATAATCGATAGAAATTTATAAGTATTTAATAGGAATACTTAAAACCATAAAACTGCGTGCGAATAAATAGTTATTACCAAATAAGTATTGTTACTTGAAATTATGAAAAAAAAAATTATTGACCTTAGCATAAAATACAGCACTATTGGCAGGGCTTAGGGTATGCTGACTGTATTTCTTGCAAAGAGTTAAGATCTCCCTATTGTTCCCTAAAAAAAAAGTGTGTGTCCTGGGTATGACACTAAATTGTATTTGGTGATGAAGTTCCAGTTCTGGGGAGTTTGGAGTACCCCTTCATTACCATTACTCTCAGGCCCACTTTGACCCGGAGTGATAACACCTGTTAGAATCCCATCTATAAGTCAAATAGATCTCTTTGGAAATTATTAGTATTGAATAGTAATTTCTAAAATCATATAACTGTGTGCATAAAAAGAATTAGAGACTAATGAAAATTGCAATTTTGAAAAATGCAATGGAATATTAAAAATATAGATATGATTACAATCAAACATTTACTAATGAATCAAATTTTAGCATTAAATAACCCATTAGGAATTGATATGCTGTTAAACAAATTAACTCAAGAAAATTAATTAATCCAGTTGTTTTGGGCTGTATAATATGCTGACTGCATCTCTGTATAAGAGTAAGACTCTCTCCAAACGAATGTTCTGGATAGGATGCTAAATCATCTGATGGTGAGGTTCTGCTGTTTTAGGGAATGTGGAGTACTCCTCCATTGCCATTACTTCCAGATCCACTCTGACCTGAAGTGTTAGTATCTGTTAGGGTCCCATCTATGAAAATAAAATTACCTACAAATTTTTGCTTACAAATCATATAAAAACAGGATTTGGAGTTAAATAACCCACAAGGGTTGATATGCCATAAAACATTGACCAACCAAATATTTCCCTACAAATCATATATAGAACAAAAAAGATTTTGCATTAAATAACCCATGAGGGTTGATATGCCATTACACAATAACCAATAACAATATTTTCTATTATTTGTAAATATTTTAATCTTGAAACTGAAAACATTTTAAACAATCAACCCCTTTAATCATGCTATCCAGTGAGACTCAGTTATATTTTGTAATTTAATATTTAATAATTTATTTGGTTAAGTGGTAATTAAATTTGGTTATAAGAGGTCAAAAGTTTAAGAATTCCTGTTTTAGATATCATTTTGTTGGTTTTTAATGTGTTGATGTATAGAAAGGAATTATTTATTGGCATCCTTTTTTCAGCCCTACACCTTCTCCGTGGGTTATTCCTCCCCAAAACAAACAGAAATATATTCAGATGTTTGCTGTTCAAGATCGAAATAAACAAGGTTTTATTGCAGGTAAGTTTTTTCCCAATTTATTGTTAATTAAAATAATCCAGAAACCAGTGATCTTATTGAAATGGAAATTGCTTTATTCTCTTGTAGCATTTTAATGATATTGTAATAACAGAACTTGCACTATGTGTTATTTTTACTGTATTACAATACACAAACTTACCAAAATTAGGTCACTCTTATAGATCAGGGGTTCTTAACCTGGGGTACCCATACCAAATTTAGATCACTGTAGATCAGAGATTTTTAACTTGGTGTACCCGTACCAAATTCTGGTGGTTTGAGGAGTAATGAAAGAAAGATGAAAAATTATAATGAAATATGTGTATGTATTGTTTATATACACAACGATATCACAAATCATTGGTAAGTTCTTCTTAACTTTGTTATTCCTTCTCCCTAAATTTAATGTTTCAAGCAGCAGCAGCAGCAGGCTTGTCTCTCCTCTTGCCAATATGTATTAAACCATTAAGTATATATTTAAGTTTGGTGACATTTCTCTAAAACACTTTCTATTGGCAGAAAGCACCTCAAGAATTTTCTCCCAGATCTATATGCTTAAAATCAATGATAGCAGAGCTATAAAAGTGACTAGTCATAGACATCCAGCCATGGAAATTGGGAGTTCAATTATGGCAAATGTTTACTGATATGTACAAAACAAGGCCAGGTATAACACTGGCATTATCATATTTACCAACCCCTCCGCTTGGGCAGGATATGACACAAGGTCAATTTTTAAGCGGAGTTTAACAGGTTTGAATTCAGAGTTTTCCTTCTCCTAGACTAGTTGCCTCACTAAGGCTGAAGAACCCAGTCTGTCCTACTATTTACCCGTGGCCGGAGGGAGAATAATTGGATTCATACCTTTCCCAAGGGTATTAGTGCTATCTGAAATGCAATCAGTCTTGTCCAGGATTTGAACTCGTGTCGCTGTGTCCATTTCCTACGACGATAACCATTACACTACGGGCACCTCCACACTGGCATTATCCTTGGAAGAAAAAGTATAAGAATTTGTCATTGCTATTGATAAGTTTCCTAACGACTGATGATGGTGTTAAAAATGTTTTAGCAGAATCAGACAGATTGTAACGAAAAAGATGTTCCAAATGAATGAAGGATATAAAGAAATTTGAACATTTTTACGGAGACTGAATCAGTGTTAGACTGCATAGCAGAGTTTGAACAGCTGAATAAGAAATGTACCAATCCTAATTAACTATTCTGAGGCCTACTTGGATATTGACACTCAATCGGAAAAAATTGCTTTGGATCCAAAAACCCTTTTTTATTTAACATCTCCATTGTAAGTAGCATCAATGCAGCAAAAGATGATTTGATTAAATTCTGAGATGACTAAAGAAAGAAAGCTGATTTCAAAAAGATTGACCTGGATATTAAAGAGTTTTGGTGTGAGTAACTTCCCCCGGTTTAGCAATGAAAATTATATTTAATTTCATAACTACGTATTTGTGCAAAGTGAAAATTCTATGGTGAGAATCTTCTGATTGTATCTGCTACAGAGGGGAGTAAGACACCTCCCTCCCCGTGCATCCTTGAAAAGCAGTATGATACTAACCTGCATCTGGTGGTAAGGGTTCAGTCCTGGATCTCTAGTAAGTATGGAGTACCTCATTTTTACCATTACTCACTGGTTCATGCTGACCTGGAGTGGCAGTACCTGTTAGGGTCTAATCTATGAATCAATTAGATTGGGAATACTTGATATCATATCGCTGAGTGTGATGACGCATCTTTACCAAAAATGTAAATATAAATGTACTGTGTACAGTATCCCTTAACCTTTAGGTGGAAGATAACTTGATATGCCATTAAAATCAATCCAATCAATCATTATTTAGACATTCTTTCTCATAGCTGTGGCGATAGTTGATATCTGATGTGGTTGATAAAAAATTCTGAAATAAGGATAGATAATTGAGAATTCTGCATACATTGGGTACAACAGACCTTCTTTTCAAATTTAGCATTTTCTCCTTTTTTTACTTGCAGGAGTTGATGCTCGGCCATTACTCCTTAATTCTGGTTTACCCCAGCCAGTCCTTGCACAGATTTGGTAAGTGAATGTTTATTTACTTATATTAGAAAATATTCAATAAATGTTTTAATTTTTACTGTTTACAAATGTCGTCTTCCCAGCCCTTAGTGTCTTCATCAATTATCCTTTGGTCTTTTTCATCACCTCATGACTGGCACTAATGAGCTACTGATCAAACTTTTTCAATTATACTAGGTAAGTGGAATCAATGATATCTCAATGAATTGCATTAAATTCACTAGACAAACAACAACTGATATTTTTTTTTTTTTTTTTAAATTTTTTTATTGTGATTCTGAAGTCCTGGATGTTAACATGTGAAACAGAGCTAACAATATGCAGTTCATGTCTAATTTGAATCAGACAAAGAGAATTTTTGGGGGTAAACATGGTTAATCAACTTTGATCCCCTCAACTCAAAGACGAAAGAAATTTCATACATCTCTTTAGAGATTCCCAAATAAAACATAAACATGGCTTTGCTTACGGAAGCACAGAGCTAATCCATGTAAACACATACGCATCATGTCAGACAAAGCAGCATCACTATTTATTAGTTGATAGACAGAATATGATTATTAATTTCTGACCCATCATTATACAAGCACAAGCATAGTGCCTGTAAAAAAGGGGATTATTAATGTATAAATTGGATCAGTATTAGTACCCACAGAAATCCAAAAGTTATCATAAAAAAAGACTGTGATATAAAAGATGCAGATTAAAAATCATTATTTCAAAAAATGTAAAATGTAATACTTTCTCAAAAATAAATAGTGAGGCTCTAGTTCTTCATTATTGTTACTCCCAGGTCCACTGTGACCCAGAGTGGTTGTACCTGTTAGGGTCCTATATATGGGTTAAATAGATCTGTTTAAAAATTTTGTATTTGACAGTGCAAAAAAAAAGTCTCTATGAAACAACTAAATTAAAAAAAGGTATGAATATGAATGTGATTCCCTAACTCAGATGTGATGAAAGACAGTCTTAAAAAAAAAAAAAATGAAGACAGAAATATACGTGAATGCATCAATTACATTACAATGGAAAAACAAGCTCTGCTTTGGAAGTGCTGTTTTGACGACTGTCTGAGAGACGTGACTTGTGCTGAGAGAAAAAACAAGCTCTCCGTGCATTTCCCTTTACATAGATGAAAGACACTCTCAAAAAAAAAAAAATTAAGACAGAAATATACGTGAATGCATCAATTATATTTCCTTTTTTTTTTTTTTTTTTTTTTTACATGTATCTAATTCATAATGTACATCATTTAAATGATTCTGTTTTTATTATTACAGGAATTTGTCAGATGTAGATAGTGACGGAAAGCTTTCCTGTGATGAATTTTGCATTGCCTTGCATCTTATTGAAGTTGCTCGGACTGGACAACCATTACCCAACAAACTACCACCAAGTTTACACCCAGGCAACATGAGTAGAGGCAGTCGGTCAAGTAGTCTGTCAGGGCCGAGTGGCTCACAGCCTGGCACCCCTGGTATTTAACCTTTTTCTCTTTCTTCAGACATGGATTTAAGAAGTGCTTTTTATCAATAATGGTTTTTTTTATGTGTATTTAGATAGCTTAGTCTGAACTAACAGATTCTTTTTTTTTTTTTTTTTTTTGCTAAAGGATGTAAAGTGTATTTTGCTGACCTTGTTCTGTTCAATTTTGGCTATACCAAGATTTTCATGAGTGAAATTTTCTTTTATAATTTAGTTAAAACATGTTGATTTTATCTCTCTATCTATCAAACAATATTTCAACTATAAAATAAAACAGGCTAAAAGCTCACAACTCTGGGTTTTACAAAGCTGATCCTCAGGTGAGCTTATATCAACACATCTGAAATTCATTGAATTCAACTGAATAAGTATCTGTTCTCAATGCAATATTGAGAACAGATATTTATTCAGTCAAATTCAACAGACTTCAGACATGTTGATATTGACTCATCTGAAGACCAGCAATGTGAAACTCAGTTGTGAGTTTTTACCCTGTTTTATATTATTTTATGATTAAAACATTGTGATATTGCTCTGCATTTTTGTGCATAGAGTACTATATTTTACTGATTTTAAATTGAAAATTATTATCTCCTACCACTCACATGTCTCAAAGTTTAATACCACATAGGCAATCTTCACACACATATATATATATATAGATATAAGTATGCAATATGTCATTTTGATTTTAACATTTAGACATTATATTTAATTGTAACTTAACATTTTATGAAAAATTTGGTTTGAATAAAACTTAAAAGTGAATTTTTCTCATTTAGTAAATCTAGCATTTTACATATTCACTACTTTTCTATTGTCTATGGTAGAACTAGTTTTTCTAATATTTTTGTAAAACTTGGGCATTTAATTAAAAATGAGTTTTTCTATTTATTTTCATACACATTGGACTTTTTGTACTAGTTCACGTACGCCCAGGCATTAACCATCACATGCGGATTCATTTTGATCAATAAAGTATCTCCCGAGCAGCCTTTTTAGATGTATTGCAGTTTTATACTATAACAGGTGGAAAGAGTGAATTCATATTTCACTTTTGACCCTCTGCACCTTTTCTCTTGGACATGACGTCCTTTTTGTGTCCTTGAGTTTGAAATCCTTTTCCTGTAGGATGTTATTGGTGAAAATGTTATTCATCTAAATCAGGGTTTCTCAAACCTTTTTATTTGATGCATCACTTGTAACCAAATTCACTTTACATTCACCCTCACTTAAATTACTAAACACAAATAATTTATCAATGTTAATACATTTTACTCCAGAAACGAATTACTAAACTATAGTTGCAAACGCACCTTTAATTATTGAATTCTTTTTTTAATGGGAAGGATGTGTTTGGTGGGCTTTGAGGAGATCACAAATATTAGGTTGCTGGTTTGTGAGTTTAGGCTTCTAATCACCACATTCTAAGTGCTTCTTTGTTTGCTTAGTAAATTATTCACATGGCTAAAACAAGATTTTATTTTATACAAACTTGAAAAGCTAGTAAAATGGGCTCTATAGTTGCACAAACTTTGTGATTTTATGCTACAGTTTTTTCATTCATTTAGTAATATCCTATTCATAAATCCAAACTAGTTTATTCACCCTTCATGGACTCCCCCCATGCTTTTATTCACCCCCAGGGGTGTGTATGGATCACATTGAGAAGCTCTGGTTTAAATATATGGAATAAATTCAGATGTAATTTCTTCTGTAGTGATGTAATTATTTTGAACATATAGAGCTTATTTTTCTGTAGCTTTTCTTATCCAAATGAAAATTTTTCTGTACCTTTGTCTTTCAGGTCCTCAGAAAGATGCATTTAGTGATTTGCTTGGCCATATGGGAATGACTCAGTCACCTCCACCATCAACCAATGGAGAAGGAAAATTGGAAGAATTAGGTAAACATTTTCTATCTGGCATTTTTCTTTTTTTCTTTTTTTCCGTTATTGCATGAAGTTTATGACATTAAAATGTCTCTGTTAACTCTGAATAGTGACATTTGAAGATCGAAGGAAAGAGAACTTTGAAAAGGGACAGGCAGAACTGGAAAGGCGTCGTGCAATATTACAAGAACAATTGAAACGTGAGGAAGAACAGCGCTTAGAGAAAGAAAGAAAAGAACATGAAAAGAGAGAGCAGCAACGGTCAGTGATTTTTTTTTTTTTTTTTTTTTTTTTTTTTTTTTTTTTTCTTGTTGATTGATAATGATTTTGATTTGGAATATATTTACTACCCTAAGCAAAAGTTATGGAATTAGTACATTAAGAGTAGAGATACTCACACTTTTTCAGCTTGAAAGCTACTTTGAAAAAGATAAGCTCAAAATGATTTACGAGGCTCATTAAATAAGTTTCCAGACTTTTTTCATATGGGCACTTTTATTGATAGTACACACATGAAACTCTAGTCTTCTTCGAAGTAATATCCTCTGGCTGAAATGCACTTGTACTGTTCCAACAACTTCTAGAAAGCCCCATGGAAGTCCTCTTGTGTGAGCGTGTCAATGATCTTCATCACAGCCTCTTTCATTTCCTCAATTGTCTCATAATGACAGCCTGTGAGCTTAGGGAATAAGCAAAAGTCACAAGGAGCAAGGTCTGGACTATAGGGAGGCTGAGGAAGTGTCTTGATGCCCATCTTGGTCGAATAGTCTGTGACAAGGATGGAGTTGTGGACTGGTGCATTGTCCTGGTGGAAATGCCACTGACCCGATTTGAAGAGTGCTGACCTCTTCCGACGGAATCTCTTCCTGAACTCCCTTAAAACCTCAACATAGTAACCCTAAACCCTTGGCCAATCAACTCTGGTGTATTGGACCTCTTTACTCCTCCCACACCTTTCATCATCCCTCACAGACTCCTTGCCTTCGTTGAATCTCTTATGCCACTCAAAAACTGATGCTTAATTCATGCAAGATGGTTGAAAAAATAGTCTGAAGCATTCTATACGTTTCTGTGGCAATTTTTCCAAGTTTAAAACACAATTTTATTACATATCGTTCTTCTAAAGTGTCCTTACATCCAGATTGCATTTTTGAAATTCACCAGCTGTGACAATCAGGCTTTATTAGGGTGTATTTCAATTGCTGCTGTAGCTGTTCATTTGAACCTGAAATCATAAAAATTGGTCAGTCATCTCATAACATGTACAAAAAAAAGTCAAGAAACTTATTGGATGCACCACGGATCTGTATTAAAATATCCTGAATATATTTATATATGTACTGAGTAGACTTTATATATACAATATATGTTCCTGTACTTTGTGTCACTGTATGAAACCCTTGCAATGTAACTGAATATGTTTATTGTCACTATCTTAGGCTAACATTTAAAAAAGTTTTTTTAATGGTGTGCGATCTATCTGCTCTACTTTTGCAATCTACTGAGAATGTTAACTTAGGCTTTTTCATTTAGCAGTAAACAAACTAATAACTAAGAGTACATCATGTTATGACTTAGATTTCACCGTGAAAACTGTTAAACATCTGGTACAGACACATTCAGGGGTCATTTTAGGAGAGGTAGGTATATTTTCTACCCAAAAATGTTAGAATAAAAGGAAGCATTCATTTGAAGATTTCACAGCTGCATATACTTATGATGTAGTAAATTTATTTCCATAAAAGTATCCTCGTCTAAAATTTATTTGCCAACTATGCGTAGTGGACATAAAGTCTGGTAGTATTGAATGAAAATGTTAACTTTAGTTTTTCTTCTCCAGACCATTAAGATGAATACTGGGATCTATGTAACGATGCTACCTCTGTCAAAAATTGTGGAATTAGCACTTTTAGAGGATTTTCACTTATGTTTTTTTTATTTAGCTGTAAATAAACTGATAACAAATCGGTAAAACATTTTTTCTTTAACAGCTGAAAATTCTGGCTTCTTAAGATATTCCTCAAATAATAATTTTTTTTTTGCAGTGGAAAATATGGAATAATCAAATATTGAGTTTAAAAAAAAATAATGGAATGATCTTGAAATTGACATTCCTAAAAATAAATACCAGCAGAAGGTGAGATATGCAAATTGATGTACAGTTAAAACAATTCTTGCATACCTTAACAAGTGATAATGCTTACCTAATTGAAAAGAAACCTGGTTCCAACAAAAAAAAACTGTCAATCGAAACAATTGAATGGATAGTAAAATCATTCAAGTAGGCAATCCACAGGGAAGTGTGACAAAAGATGTTGATTGTTCCTAGTCAGCTATAGTCCAGTTGGGTCATTCCACTTCACAACGAGTGTCCTGGATATGACATTAAACAGTTTGATAGTCAGGCTCCAGTAGGGCTGGAGCTTTGGAGAATGCAGACTACCCCTTCATTGCCATTGCTCCCTAGTCCACTCTGGCCTGGAGTGGTAGTACCTGAAAGGGTCCCATCTATGGGTCAAATAGAACTGTTCGACATTTAAACTAAGTGCTAACAAATGACTTATGCTAAATTGAATTGTTAGAAATAGAACTATTTGATGTGCTTACAAATCATATATTTAATATATATGTAAAAAAAGGATTTGGATTTAAATAACCAAAAAGGGTTATGTGCCATAAAGCCAAACCAAACCAAATATATAAGAAATGGGGTGGCTAAAAAAGGAAAACAAATTGGGAGACCACAAAAGACATCATGTGGCACAATAATAAGTATTAATGTGTGTATGTGTATATATATGGATGTATATGTATGTGTCTGTGTGTGTGTTTGTCGATGGGTGGCCAAGGAGGGGATATTATCTGTGACATCTTTGATGCAGCTCCAGATTGTCTAGAAGACCTTTCTTTGTCTATATTAGCACGAATACCACACAAAGAGCTGTGCCTGCAAGACTGGAAAAGAAGGACGAAGGACGTCACACAATCAGGAGCAGTCAGTCAGGAATGAGATTCCAGAGCATAGAATCAAGACACAGAGCAATGAAGATGATGAAAAGATGAGTCAGCATATTTGGTAGCTGTGTAGGATTTTCGCTGAGTTTTCTTGAGAGCCATGAACATACATACATAGAAGGCTAAAGTGCCAACTTTACTTTCCGGCATTTGCAATTCTAAATCTGTATTTGTCTGTTTCTTCCTTCAACCCGCTGTTTGTTTTTTGTTATTTTTAAAAGATTTTTTTGTACAACTTGTGAAATAGCCACACAGCCGGGTATGAAAATTAACAATGGGGTCCACACCATTGGATGAACAGCCAAACCAACAAAACCTGCTGTTTGTGGGTTATTTCACAATCAAAGCATCTGGATAGAATGTTCTATATGCCTTGAAAATAAGAAATGTTGAACAAAGTAACTGAAACAAAAGAAGAAACAATGTGTGAGACTGAACTCTATGAAACTGCCTAAAGGAATTGCATTTAAATACATGAAATGAAAACTAGCATTAACTCACAAATAAGAAAATGAGGTTAAAGAGGAACAAATAGAAACTATCATATTGTGTAGACAATTAGATGAAAATGATATTCAGTGATGAATTTAGAATTTGCATTGACCAAAGCAATGATGCTGGAATCATTCAAATGAAACCTAAAAGATGACTGCCTGAAAGAAACATATATGTCCCAAGTCATTCATAAAATGGGTTTGTATGTCATTTCAAGGACCAGCCAATGCATATGTTTTCTTTCAATTAGGTATGCCTAACCACTTGTTGATGTCTGCCAGAACTCTCTTTTAACTGCAGACCAATTTGCATATCTTGACTTCTGCTGTTATTTGTTTTAGGAATGCGAATTACAAGATCATTCCATTAGAAGGCATAAGAAAAGGCTTTTGTCCAACTGTGAATTCAAGATGGCTGTTTCTTATGGGATTATGATCTTTTTGAATTTTTTTTTTCTTCCTTCAAGAACTGTTTATGCCTCTTATGAGTTTTTCTTTAATAATTTGACTTGTCTTATTTTTATGAAGGCTTGAACAAGAACGTAAACGGCAAATGGAATTAGAACGTCAATTGGAAAAACAACGTGAACTGGAAAGAGAAAGAGAAGAACAAAGAAGAAAGATGATGGAGCAAAGAGAGGTAAGATATTAAAACTTTTTTCTTTTTACTGATTTTTTTCTGTTTTTTCTTTCTCTTTTTGTCTTTCGTTTTTCTTTCTCTTTCTGTTTTTTCTTTTTCCTTTTTCTTTCTCTTTTTCTTTTCTTTCCATTCAAGACATAGATTCATAGAAAGCCTTATAGATAAAATCAATATTTATTTGAACATTTATTTTAGATAATCTGATAAAATAAAACTTCCAAAATTATGGTTAATAGTAAATTATACTTCTTACACCAAATTTTAAAAAAAAATATACTTCAATTTCTTTTTTTAGTTTCTCTCCCTAACAAGCATAATTTCTGTCAAAAATGAATATTTTTGCATATGGATTGGTAGTTCTGCCTAGGACCAATGTAGTATCTGTATCCATTGTAATCCCATGATTATTTTAAAAGTATAAGATGTAAGATTAAAACAGTTATTTTGTTGCCCAGTAAGCTGGGGCTGTAGAATACACCGACTGCTTCTCTGCAGAGGGGTAAGACCCCCCCCCCCAACGAGTGTCCTGGATATGACACTAAACAATCTGATGGTGAGGTTCCAGCAATGCTGGAGCTTTGGGGAATGCGGAGTACCCCTTCATTACCATCACTCCCAGGTCCACTCTGGCCCAAAGTGGTAGCACCTGATAGGGCCCTATCTATGGGTTAAATAGAACTAACAGCATACTTATGCTAAAATGAATTGTTTGAGTAAACTGAATAGCTTGAAATAGAAATGTTTTTGACAATTAAACCGTATGTACATTTAAACTGCGTGCTTATGCTTAACTGAATTATTTCAAATAGAACTGTTTTTCAACATTAAAATTGTATTTACACTTAACTGAATTGTTACATATAACTGCTTGAATAGTTTGAAATGGAAATGTTTTCGACAATTAAACTGTGTACTTATGCTAAACTGAATTGTTTTAAATAGAACAGATTATTTACATAAAAATTGATTCGGCATTAAATAACCTACAAAGGTTGATATGCCATAAAACCCAACCAACCAAACCAAACAGTTATTTTGGTGAGTATGAAATGTAATACATATTTAGAAATGAATTCAAAATCCCAGAAGTATTTAGGGAATTGGTTTAATTTTTTTTTTTTTTTTTTTTTTGTAATTAATTTAATTAGATTATTAGAAAAAACAAATATTGAAATAAGATTTATCTGTTTTTTGTATGTATTTTCTTAATGTATTATATTTTTTTAAAATCCAAATTCTATTGATTATGAAATTGCAAGAAATTGTTGTGGGTTAATTCAGGGTTTGTTAAAGTTTGTCATCATGATGAAAATATTTACTGAAAATACACAAGAAAAAATAAGTCACTGGACTTATTTACCTGAATATTTAAATGTAAACGTCATGACACCCCACCAATCTTGTAATCAAGTGATCATTTATTATATTGATTGCAACAATTTCTCTTCAAGTCTTTGTATTTTTTTCCTAGGTACCAGTCAAAACTCTCTGACATAAACTTTTTTTTTTTGCTCTTTAGTCCTTTATCTATTGTAAAGAGCAAGATATTTTACATCTGTGTGCAATAATCTAAAAATATATCATTGTTATCGATAATCGCTTTCTGTGTGGGCTAAAGAAGAAAGGTTTAATTTGATATTTTGTTGTATATATATATGAATAGAAAAATTGATAACAAGGCAATCCAAGTGGAAGGAGAGATTTAATTGAATCTCTCCTTCCGCTTGGATTACCTTATCAATTTTTCTCTACATATTATCGGATTACAATCCATTATTTACTTCCATATATATATGACAAAATTTCATAGATATTAATGACAATAACCAAGTATGAACTATTATCAAAATCCTTATACAGGTGAATTTCAAAAATTAAGCCTTACTTGTAAGTGACCAAGAAGTTTCTTTGAATTATTTTTCATTCCCTTTTTTTTTTTCTTTTTAATTTCAGTTTGGTTTCTTTCTTTCTTTTTAAATCAATTTTATTCAAAACTTTCTTTCCCCTTTTTGAAAAATAAAAAAAATAAAAAGAGCAAACTACTTTTCTTTTTCAGCTTTTCAATAATAACAAGAAGAATGTGTCTTGTATTTACAGGAAAATATTGTATTATATGCTTACTATGCTGGCTTCTTTCATCTCTAGCAAAATCTGAAAAGGGTCGATCTGAGTCCTCCTTATTTTCAAATGCTAGACATTTGTACCACCGGACTCGTACAAACATCACAGATTTCCAATTAGATTCACTCAAAGAAGACCAATTCTTATATACACCAATAAGATTTCTATTTGATTCTAAACAAGGAATTCATATCAAAGTTAATTTTTGATAATAAATGTTTAGAGAAAGTCCCTAACTTTATCTATTTTACTTTGTCTTCAAAACTGAAACTGAACTATTCTGTACCGTGCTCAAAAGAGGGCTGCATTCATCGACTGCTCTTTCACATCCATCTGATGTTCTGTTAATTCTCTCAACACTTTTTTTTTTCTCACTCAACCATCAGTTTCACTGTTTTGACATCTTTTAACATTACAATGCAAACAATTTTTCTCACATCACTGACTTCTCTAAATTTTGTAAACTAATTTCTGAAATCTTTCTCAACTATTAGCAAATATACTAAAAATAATTCTTCTAAAATCTACAATACCCTATTATATAGCATAAATAAAAGTAAAATTGGCAACTGTAGTCGAGGGCGACCAGTAGGCTCCCTTTTCAATAGCTACCACACCAAGGTGTAGGGGAGGGTGCTACTCCTTTCCCTGGATTGCTCTGTTTTACCCTTGATACATACCTTGTATTGCTGAGTGTTAAGCAAGGAGGTATCAAGTACCATTTTTAAAGTTTTTAGTATGATGCGACCTGGGTTTGAACCCAGGTCTTCCAAACCATTGGCGAACACTCTACCCACTAGGCCAATGAGCCGGGTTTATATAGCATAATATCCTCTATCAGTTAGATAACAAAAATATTTTTAGTTGTTCACAGTATCCATGATATTGAATTGTTGGTAAAAAGATTGGATAATCATTGCAATAAAAAGAAAACTATATTAAGCTGTTTTTACAAGACATTGAAGTAATACTATCTAAATTTCAGGAAACTAAATTTATAAAATTCATATGGGAATAAAAATCAATGTTGTTGTATGTTTAACAACATTCTTTTTTGCATCCGGTGGTGAGGCTCCAGTCCTAGAGTTATGAAGAGTATTGAGTCACCTCTGCATTGCCTTTACTATCAAGTCCACACTAACCCAGTATGGTATTACCTATTAGAGTCTCATCTACAGGTCAAATAGATCTGTTTTAAATTATATTTTAAATGATTTTGAACTATATTAATACATTGGCTCTTAAAACATTTGTATTGCAACTGTTTACTTGTTAAAAATGATTGTGATGACTCACTTTTGTCCCTCATAATTGGAGATCAAGATTATTAAACTAAGTTTGACATAAAATAACCTACCAAGGGTTGTCATACCATAAAACCAACCAACCAAACAAACAATATCCAGCTCAGTTGCCTGGGACTGTTAAATACACCAACCGCATTTCTATAGACGAGTAAGATCCCTCTCAATGAGTGTCCTGTATATGACACTAAACCATCTGATGGTGAGGTATCACTCCTTGAACTCAGGTGAATGTCAAGTGCCCTGTCATTGCTATTACTTGCAGGTTCACTTTGACCTGTTAATACCTGTTTGGGTCTCATCTATGGGTCAAATAATCATGAGTCATTTAATCATTTAACTCTGTGCAAACAAATAGCTAGTCTTAAATTGAATTGTTAGTGTTAGATAGCAATACTTGAAACCATTTATCTGTGTGCAAACTGATGAGTTCTGGCTTGTTTAAAATGTTACCTACAAGCTCTTCAGTTACAAATCATATGTATTTAATATATATATTAATAAACAGGATTTGGCAGTAAATAACCTACAAAGGTTAATATGCCATAAAATACCAACCAACTAACCAGTATCTTTTATGGAAGCCATAAGTAGTATAGTGTTGACTGATGGATACTAAAGCAGATCATATTCAAATTGATAAATAGCATCTTTTTTTAACAATTAACGGAAATTTTCATAAAAGTTCTAAAGCTAATGCAGAAATAGAATGTCTTATATGATTCAATAAATAGAAATATCAAGAAATTTGCAACAATAAATCCTTAAGATACAAGATTTTATCAAACAATTATAATAGCAAAGAATTTATTAACCTAAGTGCAAGCAACATAGTTCTGTTATTTAGCTAAAGTAAATAAATAAATAAACACACTTAGACATAGACATATATATATTATGAGAGTGTTGGTCGTCAGTAAATCACTATTTGGTTATGTTTCGAACCAAGTGCAATATGATATGGAGAGTGCTCAATATCTATGATAGAGCTATTATAATGATAATAAATAAATATATATTATATATATTTATTATTTTCCATGGATTAATTATATTATAATATATATTTATTTATTTATTATCATTATTTTATATATATATATATATATATATATATATATATATATATATATATATATATATATATATATATATATATTGTTTTGTTTTTGATACCATCCTGCCGGTTTGGTGAATAGGCCTTTTTTTTACCCTTCCAGTTTAGCTAGTTTCAACCTTTCACAAATAAGACTATGTTCATGTATTTGCAAATCAGTCCTTCCATATGGTTGGTCGTTCTGTACCTTTGTAGCTTGGTTGGATGTTCCACGGCATACGCCTGTCTACTGTAACTACCAAACAGCCATGATGAGGTTCTGAAGTAGGATTTTGCAGTATGAGATATACACACACACACACACACACACACACACATTATTCATTTCATATGAGGTTTGTATTTAGTTGACTGCCATGCTTTTTTACCCTGAAAATGATAGTTATCATATAATCAAGAGTTGGTTAGAATAGTACTATGTCTACAACAGTCATCATCATCATGTCGTGCCGCTAGCACGGATATCTCTGACCCTCTCTTGCTATTTTTCCCTATCGTTCATCGCCTCTGGCAGGTCTTCAGGGCTACATCCCATATCCTCACATAGCTGCTGTATGTATGTTCGAGCTGGTTGTCCTGCTTTTGCTCAGCCATATGTGGGGTCCATAGGAGTACATCACTTATGAGCTCATCTCTGCTTCTCCAGCAGTGTCCTGCATGTCTGTTTCGTCTAACTTGGATAGTTTTCGTGATGGGAGGCAGGTGGCCGTATAGTTGGTGCTTTGTGGGGTGTTGCCGCCAAGACTTATTCAATAGAATGAATACCTGCACCTTGTCAAAGAGCTGAAAAAGTTTATAGCACATGGAAGTGACAGTGATACCAATCATAATAGGAAATTTTGGAAGAATCTGGAAAAGAAATTTGGGGGGGGGGGTCCAAAGAAGAATTGAGGTCTAATAGGCTTGTTCTGAAGAGCTGAGGCAATTTCTGTGCAAAACTTATAAAGAGATGAGGATGATGATGATGATAATAATGATCACCACCACCATCTTGAGTAATAAGGACATAACAAAACGTCAATTTCATATCTGCCATTAATTTTGATTGCACAGGTGCACTAAATAGCAAAAGAAATATGAAATCTAGAGCTTATAGTAATGTCTCTGCATGCTGCTGTTATGTAAATAAGTTTCACTCCTTACCTACCAGTTGCACAGATGCCAAATGCACCCCCGCTATTAGATATGCAAGCTGTAAATCAAAATTCTGCATCCTTTACATGCCAGAATGTTAAAGACAGCAAGATGCTTGAAATTATGAATAGTGCAGGTTTAGTTTCATATACAGCAGACATCTTTGCCATAGATTTTTCACCAATGTGCGAAAACAAGTATACTCTGTTAGTAAGAGGTTAACAAGATCTCTCAAGTTGATAAAACAGCTGGTATAAATAACTGGGTTTCCTGTGAGCAAAAGGAAATAAAAGTTCAGTTCTTACCAAGAGTTTATCCTTTACTATTGTTTCTCTTGCACATTCTTTTGCACTGTCACAAAAAGAACAAAAGTAAGTTGCAATTTAGAGAAGAAAAAAAAATTTTAAAAGCAAAGAAAATATCAGTCAAAACTACTAATAGTAATAATTGGTTTTCTTTCCTCACAGACTTGGGTTTAGCAGTTATTTACTAAGCTTCATTTAACTGTGGCAGAAGTATAGCACACTCAGTGAGACTTGAACTCACGAGTAATGGGCTGCCGGTGCAGTTTACTAACTGTTGCACTATGCAAAATAACCGAAGACTTATTCTTAGTAGTTGGTAACTAAGAAGTTAATATGAGTTCTCTCAAGTTGGTAAAGCAGCTGGTATGAATAAATGAGTTTCCTCAAGGTTAAAGGAAATGCAAGTTTAATTCTTATCTTTTATTATTGTCTCTGTTACTTACTGTTCCAGATAGCTTTATTGACAGGGCTTAGAATATGCCAACTGCTTCCTCCTACAAAGGGGTAAGACTCCCTCCATAGGGGTGTCCTGGGTATGATATTCAACTACATCTGATGGCAAATTTCTCATTCTGGTTGTTGGTTGGTTGGATTTAATGGCATATCAACCTCTATAGGTTATTTAATGCCAGAGCCTTTTTACACATATATTATATATATGATTTCTAAATGCAAATGTTTAGGTTAGTGATGGTTGGGTTTTATGGTAAATTGACTTCTTAAGGGTCATTGAGCATTAAATTCTGATATGTATGTCTGTGTGTATGTATAAATGTCAAAGCTTTTTGTTTGTATAAACTTGATGGTCAAAGGTGTTGGTAACATAGTCTATATCTTTAATAGGAGACCAATTGTTTTTAAGAAGTTGATTATGTTTTTGAGAGCAATCTTTTTAAATAGTTCCTTCATGCTGTTCGCCTTATAAAATTTTTCCTGATGTGATTTAGTTTTGTGCATTCTATCAAAATGTGCTTGATTGAGTATTGGTTTCCACATGGATATTTTGGGGGTGGTTCTTCTTTAAGAATGAAGGAGTGAGTCAGTCGAGTGTGTCCAATGCATAGTCGAGTAAGGGTAGTTTCTTCTCTTCTAGTGTTATTAGGATCCAACTTCCTTTCTTTTAAAATTAGTTGTATTTGAAAGAGCTTATTGTGGGGATTTTCATCCCATAATCGTTGCTATGTTTTGGTTACTATTTGTTTGATTTTAGGTTTGAGCTCAGTATATGGAGTTTTAATGTTTTTATCGGGAGTCATGTTGATTGCAGCTTTAGCTAATGAGTCGGCTTTATCATTGCTCTGAATTTTGATATGGCTTGGAATCCAGCTAAATATCACCTTTTTGCTATGGATCAGTGAGTTGAGTTTGTTGAAGATCTTGACAATTAGCGGATTTTCCAATTTGGTGTATTTGAGTGATTCTGGAGATCTGTGGTGTGAAAACTTCCCTTTCATTACTATTATTCTTGGGCCTGCTCGAACCTGAAGTGATAGTACCTATTAGGTCCCATCTATGAGTCACATAGATCTGTTTAAAAATTATTCGTATTCGATAGGAACATGTATGTAAAAAGATTTATAAAACTTTCAGAAATAATTAGACAAAAAATACAAATATGAATGTACAAGAAATATGATTCCCTAATCTTTCGGCATGAAAATAACCCTAGATGGGTTTAAATGCCATTAAAATCAATCTCTCTTATAATGGTTTTTCATTCCTTTAAAAATTTATTTTTATTATAAATTAAGTTTTTAAAATTTTGTTAAATGTTTGGTAAGATTTAATTGAAATTAATTGGCTGAAGAGATTAAGTCATTTGTCAGTCAGAGGAAGCATTGAAAAAATGCTTGTCCCTATGTAGCTCAATTTACAACTCATTAATTGTGTGGCAATGGAAAACCACATCTGTTATAATGATACAGGCATTATGGGCGTTTTCTTCTTCTTCTTCATCTCTCTCCTGTTCATACCTCGCCTTACTTGTGTCTGCTGACTACCTCTAAGCTGTTTGGGATTCCTGTATTTCTTCTTAAGCTCATGTTTGTAAACATCTTGCTAGCAGAGTTGTTCTCTCAACTGAATTAGCAGTGTTGGATACACTCATTACTACCGTGGTGACGAGACGTTACCTCCCACCAGTTTTTATTTGACGAGGTGCCAAGAGAGTATATGGAGGAGTACAATCAAATAGCAGATGAGCCTTGAGCTTTTATTTGTGTGTGTGTGTGTGTGAAGTCTCATTTCAAAGAGGGCCTCATTCTGGAACAAAAGTTGAAATTGTTATGAGCAGGACCAAAAAATGAAGTCTTTCATAAACAAAATCTAATGAACTGGAGCTACAGTTCAAGCAACCAGAAATTCTTTATTTAGTTCAACCACAGAACAAGGACACACACACACACACACACACACATATATATATATATATCTCAGCTAACCAGAACTACACTGATATAATATAGGTGACAAGGAAAATAGCAGCAAGGCATAATATGTAGGAATTTTCTTTCATTACAAAAGCTAAATATCATTTTTCTATTCCATGAATTTTTTTATTGTTAACTCATTTATAATACTTCATTACCCTACTTCATTATTTTTATGTAGAGAGAGATATCTTTCTCTAAGCACTCGCTGAATTAGAATATATTTGATTGGATTTATGCACTCATTTTTTTTTTTTTTATTGCCTGTTATGTAAAATTAATTTTGTTTCTGCCATTTAGGCTGCCAGACGAGAATTGGAGCGTCAGAGACAAATGGAATGGGAACGACAACGTAAAGAACACCTGTTGTCTGAGAAACATCGTGAATATGAGCAACTGGAGACGTTAAAATCACAGAGTACAAACTTAAAGTGTGAGCTTGAAGCTTTGGTAAGTTCTTATTTTTTAATTATTTATTGCTTAAATTTTGATTTTGTACAACTCTTTATAGATCAGTTTATTTATTTATTTATTTTTATTTATTTTTTTATTTATTTTTTTCCAGGAAGGAAAAAAAATTGAGTTAGCACAAAAAATTACCCAAGTACGAAATGGTGTTGCAGATTTCACTACAAGTATTGAACGGATGCGACAGTCTCGTGATTTAAAATTAGCAGATATTGAGAGATTTCAATTACAATTACAAGTAAGTATTTAACTTTTGTGCGGTTTGTCTTTTTTTTTATCTTTGTCTTCAATATATAATATGGTATCTTTTTCTTCTATGCAATAATATTAACTTTATGTTGCAATAATTAATTTTTCGTGCTAACAGTATTAGAGTTATAAAGCAACAACAGCTATTTTTTGTGTAAAGTCGTGAAATTAAATTTATATTGCTTCTATTTTTGTGCTAAGTAATGATATTAAAGTTATGTTGCAACAACTACTTATTTTTGCACTAAGTAACAATATTAAAGTTATTTTGCAATTACTAATTCTTTTTCTATTATGTAATGGTATTAAAGTTACATTACAACAACTACCTTTTTGCGCTAAGTAACAATATTGGATTGAGGCAGTCTCCATAGCATTGTGGCTAATGTGCTTAATTTTGACATCGTAGTAAAGGAGGTTGAACTCCAATCACACTATTCTGTCTATTTTTAAACTAATACCTTTTGGAAAGTGGCCCTGTTGGCATGGGCTGCAGAATACACCAACTGCATCTCTACAGAGGGGTAAGACTTCCCTAACAAGTGTCCTGGATATAACACTAAACAATCTGATGGTGAGGCTCCAGTAATGCTGTAGCTTTAGGGAATGTGGAGTACTCTTTTATTACCATTGCTCCCAGGTCCACTCTGGTCCAGAGTGGTAGCACTTGATAGGGTCCAATCTATGGGTCAAATAGAAGAAAACTGTATACTTATGCTAAACTGAATTTTTTGAAATAGAACTGTTTATATGTGTAAAAATGGATTTGGCATTAAATAACCTACAATGGTTGATATGCCATAAAACCAAACCAAACCAAACCTTTTGGAAAGGTATGAACCCCTTTATTTCCCCCCCCAGCTATGTGTTAAATAGTATCACTGCTGTTTTTCTATAAGGATGGTTTTGGCATTAGGTCACCCATAAAGGTTGATATGCTATTAAACAAAAAAAAACAAAAACAATATTAAAGTTGTATTGCAACTGCTTTTTTTTTTTTTTTTTTTTTTCTTTTTGGTACTAAGTAACAATTTTAAAGGTGGGGTGTCCTCATGGTGTAATTGTTAAAGCGATGGACTATGGAATCATAGTAAGCGAGTTGTACTCCAGTCGCGCTATTACGTTCACTTTCGGGCAAATACCCTTGGGAAAGGTATGAACCCCATTATCCTCCCAGCTATGGGATAAATAGTACCACTACTGTTCTTCTAGGAGAATGGCTTTGGCATTAAATAACCTACAAAGGTTGATATGCCATTAAACAAAGAAACCAAACCAAACAATTTAAGAGTTATATTTGCAATTACACTTTTGGTACAAAATAACAATATTAATGTTATATTGCTACAACTACTTTTTTCTGCTAAGTAACAAGGTTTAACTCAACATTTTGTTTAATCCAGTCTTTAACCTTTATTGGGTCTATAATTCACAAGAAAAGATAGTCCCTCTCCCTTTTTTTTTCTTCTTTTTCTTAGCATTATCAAAAACGTAAATTCCGCGATCAGTTGTCCAAACAAAGCTTGGAGAAAGTGAAATCTTTGCAATTCAAACTTGTAAGAAAAGTTATACAACTTTTTTAATGGTTATTTCTTCTGGATATTTAAAATTGCATTTTTCTTTGTAGGATCTCAGCCAGAAATATTTGTTATTACAACAGCAGAAAGAGCAGCTTAATCTTAAAGTTGAAACTGCTGGATCTACTCCAGCTTGTAAGTTTTGGATTATCATTTTATTGAATAATTTCATAGTTATTGATTTTATGATAACATATTCATATTGAATGCATACGTGTGGTATGATTTGTTAACTTTTTATTTTCATCAAATCTGAATTAATCAATAATTAAAACTTTTTACAAAATTTTTATTCCAAAAATGCTATTTGAAGAACAGTAAGAGGAGAAAAATATTGACTTTAGTAAAAGAAACAGAGCATATAGATTCTGATATTCAAGATGTTTATGTCCAAATTCCGTTGTGTGTGTGTGTATATGTATATATGCATGTGGGGGGGGGGAGAGTTCTTTACCTCACCCAGATTTTAGATTTGTCACACACCTCTCACCTATGTATTGGCCTCGTCTGCACAGAAATTAAGACAGAAATCTGAATTAGTTATTCCAACTTAATAAGAAGTGATAATGTGTGGCCACAACAAAGATGTTTACCTATGGCTCTTCTTTCTGAGTTAAGCTTTCGAACTTTTTGAACGACCCTATTGTGTGTGTGTATATTGATCTACACACACACACACTGCCACTTCATGACAGAAGTGAGCCATCTCCTCAAACTTGCAAAAAGCTCTTGTGAGCGTGCATATGGCTCCTCAGGCCAATTTAACTTTTGCAAGCCCTGCTGCAGATGTGACAACTAAAATGAATTTTGGCATTTTCATTAACCATCTGCACTCTTATGACTTTTCAGACCCGCATACTTTGTCACAGACTTGACACAAACTACATCTAGATTGCTGAGGGAAGGACCTATGTAAACTCAGCCTGCAATTATCTACTGTCATGAGATCTCATATGATTAGGAAGTCTGGATTTGGACAAATAGACCTGTTTATAACATCTGCAGTATTCTGGCTGAAAAGTGTCCTGTTTCCAAAGTCCTCATTTCAAGATGGAGTGTTCAATTCTCCATCCTTTAAATGCTTTACAATCATTCTAAATCATTTTTTCCAAATTGATTGATTTTTTCCATTTTTGCTCTCAGTCTCCAAGATCCGCACTAAGTGCCCTAAGGTTGTTTAATGGCATCCTTAAATTTTTCTTTGGTTTATGTCTTGAACATTTACCACATTGTAAGTTTATGTAAAACAGCTGCTTTTTAAACATGGACATCTTGAATATCAGAATCTATGCACTCTTTTTCTGCTTTGGCAGTCAATCTGAATTGATGTCTTTTTTAACACCCCAAGAAACTATGTATTTTAAAATAGATAGGGGAAGTGATGTTTCTAATTTATTTATTCTTTCTATGTATCATATTCTTTATTCATCTATCAAATTACATATATATATATATCCGACAGGGTGTCACACATGCCTTCACACATTGTATGATGAAAAAAAAAATTACAATTATGTACAAATTTATGTTTGCTATTTGTTTGTCTATGATATTTTAAATTAGTATAAATTTCTTTATTTAAATTTAATTAGCTTATTCTATGAAATTTAACTCCATTATATTTAACTTATTTATAAACTTGATATCAGTCACAAAGCTTTATTTTTTATTTATATTCTAGCATATATATATACACACACACACAGATGGAAACTTAGACTTTGTACATTGTTATTTTAGTTTTTCTTTTGATTTTTTAAATTTGCACTGAAGTAATTTTACATCTGTTACACTTTACAATGCTTTAAAATATGAAACTAAGTGATCCTAAAACCTTTTGAGATAAATGAATTATAGGCAACTATATATATATATATATATATATTCCTTTTACCAACAGCCATTGCCCAGTTGGTTGGGGCTGTAGAATACACCGACTGCACCTCTGCATAGGGGTAAGACCCCCACCATGTGTGTCCTGAATATGACACTAAACAATCTGATGGTGAGGTTCCATTTGCGGAATGCAGAGCACCCCTTCATTGCCATTGCTCCCAGGGCCACTCTAGCCCGGCGTGGTAGCACCTGATAGGGTCCTATTGATGGGTTAAATAGAACTAACACCATAATTATGCTAAACTGAATTGTTTGAAATAGAAATGTTTTTGACAAACCGTTCTTACATCTAAACTGCGTGCTTATGCTAAACTGAATTATTTTAAATGGAACTGTTTTTTGACATTGAAACTGTACTTACACTAAACTGAATTGTTTAATATAGAACTGTTTTGACATTTAACTGTGTGTAAACAAAATCTGTACTTATACTAAATTGAATTAGCTGAATTAGAACTGCTTGAGTAAACTGAATAGCTTAAAATAGGAATGTTTTTCACAATTAAACTGTACTTACATTTAAACTGCGTCTTTATGCTAAACTGAATTGTTTGAAATAGAACTATTTTCATAAGAATGGATTTGGTGTTAAATAACCTACAATGGTTGATATGCAATAAAATCCAAACAACCAACCAACGAACCAACAGCCTATTTTTTTAGTAGAGGATTGATATTAGTAAAATTTTTATTTATTAGGGTTTGTTTTGTTTTTATTTAATAATCTAAACTACCATAAGTTGTTGCATACAAGTCAACCTTTTAAGTTTGAAAATATCTCTACAAAACTCAGTGTCAACTTTTATGGCAGTGCTAAAATCCAAAACTTTACCACAGAATGGTCAACCAGTGGAACAGTGCTCTTAACAATCGATATACACTACTTACCATAACTCCTTCTGACTGCCACAAACATTTCCAACTTAAATTCATGTTTGATGAACATATTTAAGAATATAACATAGAGGTTAATATGAAATAATAAAACTGTAATACAAATTAAGTATTATATTAATACTATGTCACATGACATTTCCCACAGTTGATGCACTGACTGTAAACACTAACCAGAACATCACAATATCCAAGCAGCCAGTCAGACAACTATAGTATCTTGTTTATCTGCACAATTTCATGATAGCATAATAGATTGTAAATTCATCCGAATATAGGCTCTAATGTGTAAGATTTATGTTTTATATATTCTACTAGTAGCCCTCTGTATGTTTGGTGGGTGAACTTATACAGCAGATATAGGTCAAACTAGGAATTTTGACCTCAAAATCTTGAGGTTGATTTATAGGCCAGATTGTCTTGTACCCCACAATTTACGGTAACCTTCTAGTAGAAAAATTGATTGTCGATAATGGGAAAGTATACATCAATTGATTTATTCTTATTTATCATTGACATTTTTATAAGTTACTTTACATTATCTGTAAAAGAAGCATGTTGAATTCTAACATTTATTGTTACTATTTATTCTTTATGGTTAATTATTTAATCAATTAAATAATAACTATTATATTAAGCTTTGTTAATAATAATAATATATATTAACATATAATAAGAATACTCTAATAATAATATTTTACTCTATTATAGCTGCTATGCACAGAAGTTTATCACATGGGGTTGAAATGAAAAAGAATGCAATTGAGAAACTGAAACGAGAATTAGATGAAATGGAAAAAGAAGCTAAACTGAAACTTTTGGATATTGAAAACGCAACAGCAGAACTTAATGTAAGTATTTTACAATGTATTTCTTCTTCTTGCATGAAATAAATCTATTTAGTTATTATGCACTCTGACATTTATTTTGTGAAACAGTCAGTTCTTGTTAAATTATATCTACCATGCATAATTATTATTTTTTTATGAGCTTAAATTCAATCAGAAATAATTGACAGTATCTTAAAACAAATCACTTGGAAAAGAAAAAGACTAGATTATTTTTTGTTTCAGAGCTATAATTATATAAAATAAAAATACCCTGTAAAAATTAATTTGATATCTATTTAGTCACAGACTGGTTTTTACAGTATCACCCATGAATAAATACAGCCCTTATCGATTTTATTTTATTTTTTTTAATAAAAAGTTAATTTTCTTAAGTTTTGGTACAGCTGTACTTCTGCTCCTAGGTGCACTTATTTAGTTGCAGTAATGCATATGTTTATAGATACAAGCATATCTATATGAGTATATATGCATATACACATAGTGTATGTGTGTTTATATGCATGCAGGTATGAACCTATTTGTATAGATTGTGGCCATAGGCATACTGTATATGTAAACAATGTCAACAATGAAATTATTCATACGCCTATCAGTTTTGAATATTTTTTATCTATTTCTCAGAATATAATGGCCATATGATGTTTTGGTTTTTCTTATGGTGATAAGCACAAAAAAAAGGAATATAAAACTCAATTTTTACAACAAATTGGTTAAATACAATTTGACTGGCAAATTATGCAAAATAGGAAAAAACAAAATTATTTGTACAGTAACAAAATATCATTTTACTTGATTGATTCATATAAGTATAAGTAATTTACATAATTATTTTTATCAGTGAAGCCTTCTAGACTTTTTTACTCACTAGAATATTAATGATAATTCCAGCTAAGAACATTACATGGAGCATAAAGAGTCATCATCGTTATTGTTACATTAACAACACAATGAGGAACACAAAGAAGTTTAGCATTGTCTTGAGACAGTGAATTAACTTCCACAAGTCGGTAAATAGTTACAGCACTATTTCTAACCAGTTAGCTATCCCTAGATTTATGGTACTATCCATTATAAAGAAGTTTAAATAGTTTGGTATGACAAAGAATTTGTCTGGGTGTGGAAGAAAAGCCAAATGGTCTCCGAGAACTGCATTAAAAGCCTTGAGGTTAATATAAATCCAAAAGTTGTTTTGAAAGACATCATCAAAAGTTTGGATATGATGGGTATCAGCATAAGTACACACACAATACAAGATTATTTAAATAGAAATAGGTTATATAGAAACCCGACCACAATAAACCACTCTTCACTAACCATATCACATTGTTGCTTGGTTTAATTTTGCCAAAGCATTTTTGGACAAAAAAAATTGCTTTTGAGAGCAAGTACTATGAAGTGATGAAAGAAAAATTGAGCTTTTTCAATGTAATAATGTACAGAAGATTTGGTGCAAGAAAGGTGAGGTTTTCCTCCCAAAGAACACAGTGTCAACATTTAAACATGTAAGTGACTTGGTGATTGTTTTATCTCAAGGAGGACTAGACAATTAATTGCTTTAATGAAATTTGAAGACTATTAAAATTCTGGATGAAACTCTACAACTATCAGTGCAAAATCTTGATCTAGGTTGCCAATTTATTTTCTAACAAGATAATGATGTCAAACATACGAGGATCATTAAATAAGTTCCCAGACTTTTTTGTATGGGCACTTTTATTGATGGTACACACATGAAACTGACCCGAAAATGCCACTGACCCGATTTGAAGAGTGCTGGCCTCTTCAGATGGAATCTCCTCCTGAACTCCCTTAAAACCTCAACATAGTAACTCTAACCCTAACCCTTTGGCCTATCAACTCTGGTGTATTGACTTCCTTACTCCTCGCACACTTCTCATCATCCCTCACAGACTCCCTGCCTTCCTTGAATCTCTTATGCCACTGCAAAACTGATGCTTGATTCATGCAAGATGCTCCAAAAGCAGTGTGAAGCATTCCATACGTTTCTGTGGCATTTTTTCCAAGTTTAAAACAGAATTTTATTGCATATTGTTCTTTTAACGTGTCCTCACGTCCAGATTGCATTTTTGAAATTCACCAGGTGTCACAATCAAGCTTTAGTAGGGTGTATTCCAATTGCTGCTGTAGCTGTTCATTTGAAGCTGAAATCATAAAAATTAGTCAGTCATCTCATAAGATGTATAGCAATAAGATACTGAATTTTCAAGAGTCTAAGACAATTTTAAATGCCTGTACAAAAAAAAAGTCTGGAAAATTATTGAATGTACCACGTACATCTAAATTAGTGACTGCATGGCTTCAGAAAAGAAGATTACAGTTCTGCCATTGCTTTCAATGAGTCCTGACTTGAATCCTGGTGAAAATCTATTGAAAGTTCAAATAAACTGTCAGTCATCAAAACCCCTTTAGGAATTAAAATGTGTAACCATTAAGGAATGGAAGAAAATCCCAGAAAAGACTTGTTCAAGTCTCATCAAAAACTTTAAAAAACAATTGCAGCAAGTATAAAGATGAGAGGTCATACTATTGACTATTAATGTGTGAAAATTGTTCAGTATTTTTCAGTTTTTCATAATGTACGAATAATTTTGTCTTTTCTTCTTTTTGTTTATTTTTCTTCTCATATTTAGTGAATTTAACCTATCCTTCTCAAAATTAAGTTTTATATTGCTTTTGTATATTTAATAACATATCAAAAATATGGCATCATACAAGAATTAAATTCCAAAAAATGGCTCAAAATATTCAATATTCCTGGTTGTATGAATAATTTCATCATTGACTGTATGTATGTACATGGATGCGTGTATAATAGTATCAAAAGAATTGCTAAACAAGTCAGCAGGTTTTAATAGAAAAGAAGTGTTTCTCAATGGAAATGAAAGGGTTAGTTATGTCCATAATGAACTGAAGTCTTGTGCTAATATGGTCAGTAGACAATTTTATTTTTAAAAGGTATTCAAGTTCTGGGAGGTTCTCATGGGAAAAGTGTTTTTCTTTTCCAGAAGTCATATATTCAAATAAACAGTCAGAAGCTAAGATTGTAACAGTTGGGTTGGCTGTTGAACTGGGCTGCTGGGCTGAGCTTGAATCCTTCACTTGCCACTGTCCACAATAGTTGGTCATTTGAAAAAAAAATTGCAAAAACGTTTGCAATATGTATGGAAATACAATTATAGATTCTAATATGCAAGAATTAGGTTAATTTACATAAGAAATAAATGATAACAATGATAAAATACCAATTAATCTCTAAATCTAAGGAGGAGGAGACTTTACTCTACGCTTATGTGTCAGCAAAGTAAGTAAAGTAAAGTTGGCGACCATAGTCGAGGGCTCTCCGAAAGCTCCCTTTTCAATTGCTACTACACCTTGCTGTAGGGGAGGGCACTAATCCTTTCCCTGAATTGCTCCACTTCACCCTTGAAACATACCTTATAATGCTGAGTGTTAAACAAGGAGATATTGTTATATAATTACAGAATGATTTTTTTTATATTAATCATTTTTTGTTAATTATATTTTATCACTAGTTTGGTTGGGCTTTGAACTATTCGGCTCTTAGTTCAGGTGCATAGCATTGGTTACAGTTTTACACTCACATGCAAAGGATATGACAATCACAATTATCATGATAAACCCCAGATAGGAAATGGGGCTGAAGTGTGAATGACGTCATGCCCAGAAGCAATGGTCCTGAGAATTTGAAGATTTTGAAAAAAAAGTCAGTTGGGAGTTGACTTTGGAGAATGTAGGCAGATAGTTGGGTTGTCTGCCATTGAGGCAGACAGTTGAAGTTGGGCTCCGCCTGTGGTGTTGAGAAGTTGGGGTTCGACCATGAAGTTGAGGATTTATGATTGGACCATGCTGGCAGACAATTGAGTTTCTGCCATTGGGGCAGAGAATGGAGTTCTCTGTCATAGAGTTGAGTTTTCTACCGTTTGCCGTGGCGGTTAAGTTTTTCGGGTCCCAACCAGCAAAGATGAATTGAGATCTAAAACTCCACGAGATGTGCTGAGCATTTAGGTGTTGTTAGCATAGTATGATACAAAAGACTTTTAAGAATCGTCTCTCCTCGTGTCGAAGAACTGAATTCAAGAAGTTAATAAACGGTTCGTACCTGAATAACGGAGTCGCCTGTGTATTTCAGGCCGCCTATTGTGTTTTGTATTTGCGTGTATTATGGTTGTTATTGATATCATTGATTTATGGTTGTGGTATGCAACAATATCAAGTACTACTTTTTGAGTCTTTGGTATGACTCAACCTGAGATTGAACCCCGAACTCCCAGGCCATTGGCAAACACTCTACCACATGGTTCCTAAATTTTATGATTATTTATTTCATATTTAGCTATAGTGTAAAATGTTGTATGGCCATGACCATGATTAACTATACAAACACATAATACATATACAGATTCATGCTGAATACATATTGAGGCAATGAATAAAGACGAGCGAAGACTGCTTTAAAAAAATATACCTCTCACTTTATTTGAAAGGTTGTGTGTGAGAAGGAGTTGGAGACCGAACAAAGACTGCAACATATTGACCTCCCCAGCCCCTCCGGACATCGCCGTGTGTCATTCTCATTCTCCTGGGCTACTCAACCGGAGGCCTGGGGGCCCAGCCTCTCTGGGACATGTTCTCATTCCAGCATCTTCTCACGAACTTCTCTGATCTCCAACTCAATCAGAGGTCTCGAGGGCCCTTTCTGCCGGGTGGTGGCTTTCTCTACCACATCTTGTCACCAACTCATCTGATCTCCAGCTCATTGGGGGTCCTGAGGGCCCCTTCTGCTGGGTGGTGGCTTTCCCTACCACATCTTGTCTCTGACTTCTCTGATCTCCAACTCATCTGACTTCCTGTCTTCACCGAATTATATAATAGTTCAATCGCTCACTCAGTCTTTGGAATGGCATGTTTGATCGTCATCAAGCGGAAATAACTGTCATGCAGTTCAGAGGTCACTCTCTTCCGATGCATCAGTCTATGAGTGTATCATGGGATTTTACCTTGTCCCATTTCGTCAGCCAAGCCTGCCTACGCGATTTCTTCACATAACTGCCATTGGAATGTGTCACTTCCTTCCAGTGCATCATTTTGGAATGGCATGTTTGGCCGGGTCGAAGGTCAATATACAACAATAGGAGAAGTTATTGAAAAGTTCTCAGCCCAGTCAAGATTGGAATGAACTTGAATTCTTTTTAAGGATTAAAGAAACTTGAGAAAGAATATGCCAAGTGTGTTAAATTGCAGTTTATAATAATACTATAGTAAGTCAAAAGTTTTGCAATTTTTGCATCCATGCTTGTTTGTGGTACATATATCCTGTGACCAAAGCTGCTGTGGTTGGTAGTATTGTGGTAGTTGCTACTATCATTGTTGTTGGTGCAATGCTTCTCTCTGTGTTTGATTTGAAAGCTGCACAGATGAATGTACAACTTAGTCAAATTCAGGAACTTATGAGTTCAAACTGGACCATAATGCTGGAGAAGCAACCAAAAACATTTGTTGTGTGAAAGGTGAAACTGCAGTTAATCACAATACAGTAACCAAAAGGTTGAAAAAAATTTTGCTTGGTTTGTAAAAACAATCAGGCAAGATCAGGTTAGCCTAAAAGCTTGGATTCCCTGGCAATGCTTCAAGACATTGAAGCAAATCAGGCGAGCACTTCGGGAATATCAGGCAAGCTCAGTATCTTAGAGTCTAGTGTTGTTCATTACTTTTACGACCTTGACAAACGCATCTACAGCTGCCAAATTGTACCTCACTTTTCTTAAATGTTACAAAACTTTTAAGTCACCTTGATATATGTATATGAAGTGCCTTTCCTCTCAACAGAGACAGATTTCAGTCAATTTATTTTTTGTTTATACCTTTTAATATTCTGCATTCTATGAGTATTAATTTGGTAAGGAATAGGGATTTTTAATCCTTTATAGAAAACAGATGACATAAGTTCTTAATGCTTGTTTAGTTACTTGGAAAGGAGATGAGCACTATGAAAAAATCTTTACTACATAGCATGAATCTTTACAGATAGCATGAATAAAAATACGCACTGTGGAAACATCAATCCATTGTCTTCTAAGTAAAAATAAATGTATAATGGAAAAATGAATTATTTTATGCAGGGTCTCAACCGACAAGTGACAGAATTACAAAGTGATTTGATGAAGAAACTCCAACAAAAGAAAAATGTAGCGAAACATCAACGACCAGATAAATTAAAAGAAGGAATTCAAAGGTATTTTAAAAATACAATTTTATATTTGATGCCAAAAGTTTCTATCAAATAAGAATAATTTTTTTGAATGATACTATTACTCTTTTCAGGAAGATTGTCACTCATTTTATGATGCATTTTAGTTACTATTTTTTATCCATAATTTTAATTGCAATTAAAATAAAGAAAAATATCAGAATTAATGACTACTGCCACCATTACATAATTATTACATTTGTGTGTATGTATATATATATATATATATATATATATATAAGGGTTCCCCAACCTTTTTCCGCTTGAGAACCACAATGTTTAACTCGGGCAAACCTGACACTGCAATCTTAGAAGGATAGAATAAATGGCTAAATTCACAAGGTAACAATCATAGTTTATTAATGAGACATCTGATGTTGTTTGTAATCACAAAAAGATGTAATATCAGGGTTTGATGAAAAGCTTGACAGAAGGAGCTCATCAGACAAGTGATGATTTGACAGTTGCAAACAGTGTACTCTTGATATACTTTATTTTGGAGAACAACTGTTCACAGCACTATGTGGTGCCAAACAGGCTCACTACTTGCTGAGTGTGAATGATAAGGTTGAGGAATCATCCTGATGGAGAACATGTGGTTTTCATAGAAATTAAGGATGTGGCAAGCAAGAAACTTGAAGTTGAAATCTTTTGAATACTGAAGAACAATGAGTTCCATTTGTAGTTGAGATGGTTCTTCTTCACTGCCAAAATCCAAAGGTGAAAAGAAAATTTTTAAAGTTGTTTAAGTGCTACATGCATGGGCCTTGTTAGCTGCAGGTTGAGGATCCCTAGTCTTGTATAACAGTTAATAAGGTCTTATTTGATATATGGTCTGATATTTTTATTAGAAATGTAAAAGTTCCTGTAAATTGTATTCAGTATCTTATTTATAAACTTTTGATTTTCATGATGAAAAATAAAAATAATTTTTGATGTTTTTGAAATTATTCTATTGATATATCTAAAGATAATGTATTTTTTTAATCATTCATTGCAGAAGCAGCGTGGAGGAATCTATTCAAGGTGAGACCTTTTTTTTTTATATGTTCATTTATGAAAAAAACTACATTTCTAATTTGATCATAAGAATACCACTCGGAGTCTAATGAAATATGTGGGAAAAAAGCTAGATGGAAACTACACAACTATGCTGTTCTGAACAAATCCTGGAAGCTCTATTTGACAGAAAACATCCATGTAAGACAAACAAGAAATGCTGGGCACTGCTGTAAAAGTAAGAACGAACTCATAAGTGACGTTCTTCTATGGACTCCTACACATGGACACTCCAGTATTAGGCAACCAGCAAAAATTTTCATTCATTAACTCTGTGCTGACACTGGTTGCTGTTTAGAGGACTTGCTAAGAACAATGTTTAATAGGGATGGATGGTGAGAGAGAGTCAAGACAATCCATGCTATCAGCATGACTTGATATGATGTGTATATTTAAGCTTTTTTTTATTTCATAATTGAGCATTTCCTTTGGAATTTGACAACTTTCTAAACAATTTGTTCTTTAATTCAGTAGTAAATCATTTTTTGTATCATTATTCTTTTGGACTTCATAGGTAGTAATGTGCCTTACTTTGCTATTCTAGCATATATTTATTTGAGAAGGGAATTCAAAGTCATCCTTTTAGAGTAGTTTACTGTCAAAATTTGCGAGAGTTCTGTATGGCCTACTATTTTTATACATAACTGGGGATGGTTGAGAAAAGATGGATTCATGCCTTTCTCTTTCTGCTTCAGTCAGGATTTGATCTCTGCTTGCTGATACCTTTTTTGTTTTTTTGTGCTGATAACTGTCTTAATACCTGCACATGACTTTATATATTTGACAAGTCTGAAGGAAGACCAGAATCCTGTAGAAATCTAAAAAAAAAGTTGGGAAGAATGAACGATGAGAAATTGTTTCTTCTTTTTCTTTCATTGATATTATTATTTAAAGCATGCTTAGTTTTGCCATAAGTTACAAGTTCTCAGTGTGGATGGAACTCATTACTCTCTGAAAATGATCTGCAAAGCCAGTTCGTTAATCATTATCCATACCCCTGGTGTGACACTTTCTGTCAATAATATTAGCAATATATATTTTTTCATGTTTTTGGGGTTTTTTTTCTTTTCGGTTGAAGGATGAAAATACCAGAATGCCAATAGAAAGTCGAAATCACTAAATCTTTTCTATGTTGAATTTTTTCTTGTCTTTGTTTTTATCGCAACATGCTTGAGGGAGTTCCAATGGCATGATAACTTAAAGGCTTGACAGTGGTCTCAAAGTGAACAAGTTCAAACTCCAGTCATACTATTACATTCACTTTCAGACTAATACCCTTGGGGAAAGTATAAACTCTCTTATCTCCCTAACCATAGGTTAAATAGTATTACTGCTATTCTTCTACGAGGATGGCTTTGGCATTAAATAACTCATGGAGGTTGATATGTCATTAAAACAAAGAAACCAATCAATTAAATCACACCATGCTTCAGCAAATCAAATCTCTAGCCTACCATTAGCAAAAACAATATGAAAAAGAAAGATAACTAATCCCGTAATCTGATATAAAAATAATAATTATAAACAGTGTGTATCATTATTTACTTAGTTTTGCTTAGTCTAGCACACAGGCCTTGAGTTTTGTAACTTCTGTTTGTTACCTTGTCCTTAACTTTTGCCTAGGATCAAAGTGTAGTATTTGTGTACTCTGAATAATCATGATTGGTCATCTACTGGATTAAGCTAAGTAAAAGCTACTCCTCTCTAACTAAACACACTTTTATTATACAGGTGTGCATCTCCATAATAATATCCTTGTACCTATTGTTCGTGTGTGTCACAAAAGAAGAAAAACAATGTAAAGACAATGGCTTAACTCTTCTATTTTTATTCATTGTGATAATTTAAATTTTCTCTTTCTCAGCCCCTTACTCCATCCTCTTCATCACCATTGGTAGTACTTAGAATACAACAACTGCATCCTCTGCAGTTGGTAAGAACTCCCTCCAAAAGCAGGAATCCTGGGTACAGCACTAAATTACATTCAGTGGTGAGGCTCCAGTACAGAATCTCTGGGAAGTGTGGAGTTACTTCTTTGTCTTCATTATTCCTGGTCCACTCTCACTTAGAGTGATACTACCTGTTAGGGTCCCATCTATTTGAAAGTTATTAGTATTTGATAGGAATACTTGAAACTATATACCTATGTGCACATTATTTGTATTAAGAATAGTTACTTGAAACTATAATTCTTTTTACTAAGGATTAGTTTTATTTGTTTCTTGAAACCATATTAATGGCTTGCAAATCATTGGTTTTAGAAAGGAATACTTGATATTATATAATTGTGTGCAAATATATTATTGTTTTTAATTAAGAATAATTACTTTAAACCATATAATTGTGTAGAAATTTAGTATTAATTTAGAATATTTGATACTATACAACTGTGCAAATTATTTGCCTTAGATAGGAATACTTACTACCACATAACAACGTACAAACTAATTATTGACAAATAAAAAAAAAAGTGCAATTAAGAGAAATGCAATGTAACATTAGAATATAGTTGATTACAATTCAACATTTACAAATAGATAAAATAACTCTAAGAGTTGATATGCCAAAATAGATAAACCAATCCATCTTCCCCACTTTTTTCTTCAGCCTCACTATATTTAAGATGTCCATCTTTCTAACATCTTAGACTTTGTTAAAGATTTTAGTTTCAGTGCATGTATGTATTTACTCCCTCTTTCACTATGAGCAGGATGTGACACAAGGCCAATTTTTATGCAGAATAAGGCTGGTTTGAATTCAATTAAGGAAAACTGAAAACTCTTAGACTGGTTGCCTAACCAAAGCTAAAAATCCTAGTCTGTCCTGCTATCTTCATTTAGCTGAAAGAAGAATAGTTGGGTTCATGCCTTTCCCTAGGGCATTAGCATGAAATGAAATGCAAGCAGCCTTGTCTAGTACTTGAACTTGGGTTGTTAATTCCATTTCCTATGTTGATGACTATTACACTAAGTGCGTTTTAGTATACGTGTATTTACAATTGTGTGACACAAACAATTGGTTGGTACATAGTTACACACAAACCTACTAACATGATATTTTTAATAAAGAAATGCTGTTGTACATTTTAGCTATAAGTTCAGTTATATTATAATTTTTAATTTCAGAAATTGGTGAAAATAAACAAGAAGGTTGGTTCAATGCCGACTTCAGTTCAATGCCTGACAATGAACAGGCACCAGTTGTGGACAATAACAACGTAACAGCCGAGGGAGGCTGGGATGCTTTCGGTAATAATCAAGCTACAGATAATCAAAATAATACTCAGGATACATGGGCAACTGATACCACAGCCACTACCACCACTACTACTACTGCTCTCTCTAGTCAACCCACTTTTGGTATGTACTCAAAAAACTATCATTTCTCATTCACACAATTGTTGAGTTGATAAAATATTATTCATTTAAATCCAGAGTGAAGTTTAGATAAGTTTTTCTTTTATTTTCTTAATGTTTTTTTTTTGTTGTTTGTTTGTTTGTTTTTTTTGTTTTTTTGTAGTCAATTTTAGCAGCAGAAATGTGTTTATCTTCATGTAGTTAATGGTTAAGGAAAACATTAATTTATCTCTTGACAAAATTTATGGAATTAACACACTTAGAAGATATTCACCTTGGTTTTTTTATTTAGCAGTAAATAAACTAATTACCGATAAGGTACAAAATGTTTTTATTTAATAGCTGAACACTCTGGCTTCATGAAATATTCCTTAGACAAACTAGATTAAATTATTTAAATTAATGGTATAATTCTTTTTCAAGTCATACTGAGGAAATTATGGAATAAGACAATATTGAGAAAAAAATTATGGAATTCAATGACAAAAAAGATAGATTTAATACTTAGTTGCCTCTCCTGATATTATTTTCTTAAAAATCTATATAAATAATTGGGAAGAATTTGTAAGTATGTCCTCTATAAAGAGTTTGATGTAGAGCTACCAAATTTGTTAATTATGCTTATTGAACCTCCCAGGAAGATTTTAGCATAATTTTTTTTTTAAATAAGGGAAATAACTGTCATCAAGAGGGAGCCTCTAACAATAATTTGTGATAAGCAAGAAGCAATTATTATATAGAATTTATATTTCTAAACTCCAAAAGAAAAAAATAATGAATTATTTTTCATGTTAAAATAATTATTTACATATACTATCCTTATCAATAATTATAGAATTAGCCCACTTAGATGATGTTCACTTAAGTTTTTTTTTATTCAGTAGTAAACAAATTTAGTTGAATTATTTATATTAATGGTATAATTTTTTTTTCCAAGAAGAAAATATGGATTAACCCAATGTTAGGGAAAAAATTTAGGAATGAATTTAGAATTTTGATTCCTAAAACGTACCAGCTGAAACCTAGATATAGAAATCAGTCTGTAATTAAAATACAGTTCTTGAAAGCTTCAATAAATGGTTGGGCATATCTAATTGAAAGGAAACATAGATTCCGATAAAAGATCTGTTTATTGAAACAATAGAAAGGATAGTAAAACTCATTCAAGTAGACAATCTACAATAGAGTGTGGTAGAAGTTGTTGGTTGTTTCCAGTTGGCTGTGTGTAAAATTTGGTGCAAATATAAAAGAAATGGAAGGGTTAAGAAAAAGAATATTCTGGTAGACCACAAGAAACATCAAAGTGTCTGGATAGAAAACGCAACACAATATGTCTTGAAAGTTGAAAATGTACAATAAAACAAATGAGCTGAAATAAGAGTTAATATTTGTGACAAAACTGAGAAATCAGCTAACAGAAAAACCAAACAAAACCAAGTACTGACACAAACGGGAGAAAATGAGGTTAAATTGGATTTAATATTTATAGCAAGTAGTCAATTTGATGAAAGTGTTTTAATGGTTGAATCAAGAATCTGCGTTGGCCAAAGCAATGATACTGGAACTTTCATCTGGTGCTGTTCAAATGAAACATAAAGATGACTGCTTGAAGAAGACAAGTAAATTTCCCAAGTTATTCATGATATGGAGTGGCTTGTAATTTAAAGGATCAGAGGAGATGGCAATCATTGCCTCAACAATTAATGCACTTGTGTGCATTGAAATTCTGGATAATTTTCTCATTCCATTGATAGAAAATTAGTTTGGTGATAATAATTCACTTTTGGACTAATACCCTTGAGAAAGGTATGGATCTTCCTTATGCTCCTCAGCCATCAGTTAAAGAGTACCACTACTGTCCTTCTACAAGGATGGCTTTGGCATTGAATAAACCCGCAAAGGTTGATATACCAATAAACAAAGAAACCAAACTTAAGCTTGATCACTTTATATTACTAGTATGTTTGTTTACAAATCTTTGCTTAATAAGTAACAATTCTCTTTGATCACTGTGTGATGAATATTTGAGATTGCAATGTTTTTTGTTTGTTTGGGTTTCTTTTTTGTCACTGTAGCTAAAAAACAACAGTACAGAGCTCTTTACCAATTTGAAGCGAGAAATCATGATGAACTTTCCTTGAATCCTGGTGACATTATTATTGTAAGTACATTTTGATTTGAATTCTATATATTATTTTTTTTTTTTTAAATCTGCGAATCATAATTTTAGGATGATGATTTTATAATGCTCAATTTTGCAGAATTTAAAATGGTTTTAGTTTTAGAAGACATTAAAAGAAGTTAGGTAACTCTTACATCTCAAATAAACCTTAGTGGAATGAGTCCACAAAAAAAGGCATTTCTTTTGCTCTAAAATAATTAAAGTAGTTTAATCTCTGCTGATAAGGATAATTTTTAAAAAGTAGGTTTCATTTCAAAGAGTCTGATACAAGCAGAAAAAAAAGGCTTTTTAAACAGTTATTTCTCTGACTTTTTAGGGGAGTTCAAATACAATGCATTTATATTAACAAATAAAAACTAATAAACAGGCTTTCAGGTTAATACTAGAAATAATTTTGTACAAATTGTTATAGAAATTGTTAAGGAAAACAAAGAAAATGAAATGAAAATGTTTTTAAAAAATCTGGTTTTAAACTCTAAATGCAGACAATGTTAGTAAAAAAACACCCCTAAATCATCAAATACATTCAAGAACCATTTTAAAATATAATTACAATGATTAAATGATGATTGAAATGTGTTACAGTCATTAACTCAGCTTAGCTTAGTTTAACACAAAATTAGAAATATACTCTGAGAATTGAACTCACTTACCATGGTGGGTACCATAACAATTGTACTATATGAGTTAACTGTAAAAAAACAATTAATAGGTGTTATTTAGACTTAGTTTGGTACAAGGCCTGAAGTATTGGGCATTCGGTGAGAATCAAATTCACTTGCAATGGTCTGATAATTTAGCTCCATAACCATTATATCACTTGAATGAAATGAAATGTATTGTAGCTATAACAGTGAAAATGATATCTAAACAATCTGTTAAATGTGTCCATTTAAAATTAATTCCTTTTTTTCCTGAAATTTGTATAGTGTTGAGTTTTCTCTCACATACTATAATTTAAAAATATTTTTCATTCTCTTTGTCTATCATCATATGGCTACCAGATTTTCTTGGATTACTAATGGGACCCTGGAAAAATTTATTTACATGGTTTTTGAATTGTCCAAAATTTAAGTTTTTAGCAAGTGGATTTCAATTTACTATGTTAATACAATGCTAAATTGGACCTTTTGTGTTATTTAAAAAAAATATGGATACCTGAAATCTTTTGTAAAATCCTCTTAGATGTTTAATTGTGATCCAGGTTGTTTGTGATGATATTTAAATATATGATTCAATAAATGTAAGTCTTGATTTATTAATCACTTACTGGGGCTAAATCTATTTTTGGCCTTCTGCAGGAACAAACTTAAAATCCCACCCATAGGGTCATTTTTTATCTAGCAAAATCCTTAAACTTAAACCCCTGCATTTTTTTTCAGGTAACAAGTGATCAGAATAGTGCTGAGCCTGGCTGGATTAGTGGTGAAATTGATGGCAGAAGTGGATGGTTCCCAAAAGATTATGTTGAATATGTTTGTGATGTAGAAGAATCTGACTTATTTTCTAAGTAAGCTTTTAATATCATTGAAATTACTTTGTGTATTTCTATACAACTGGGGATTTTTTTTCTATGCTCTCTTAATAAATGAAGACGAGTCATTTAGGATTTTTTCAAGGCAAAAGTTAAAACTGGGATGACTCAAAAGCTTTGCAATATTTTAGTAATATGAGTCACAATTAAAAAGCTTTGCAATATTTTGGTAATGTGAGTCACAATTCAAAAGCTTTGTAATATTTTGGAAATGTGAGTCACAATTCAAAAGCAATATTTTGGTAATGTGAGTCACAATTAAAAAGCTTTGCAATATTTTGGTAATGTGAGTCACTATTAAAAAGCTTTGTAATATTTTGGAAATGTGAGTCACAATTCAAAAGCAATATTTTGGTAATGTGAGTCACAATTTAAAAGCTTTGCAGTATTTTGGTAATGTGAGTCTCAATTCAAAAGCTCCAGATGCTTGAGTTTGTGAGGATGATGAACCACATTGACTATGAGATGCCGAGTTTATCCTGATACATTCAGTATGCCTCTCACCTGATTTGCCTTGATGGCATGAAGCACTGCTTCAGAATCCACAAGCTTAGGCTTACCTGACCTTGCTTGATTGTCAAAGTTCTTGAAACCCAAGCAAGATTTCTTCAACCATCTGTTTATTGTACTGTGATCAACTGTGCCACCACCTTTTGCACAATGTTTTTGCTTACTTCTGCAGCATGATGGCCCAGTTCAAACTGTTGTATTGTCTTTTATGAATTCATCAATGAGATAATCAAACATGATTTATGAAATTCAATTAACAAAACAAAACACACTTCTTTATAAAAATATCTCTCTCATTTTATTCTTGAAAGGGGCACACAGGTTGTTCTAATTTTGAGAGATAGATGGAGAGACATATACCCAGAGAGGAGACTTCTTCTTGCCCCATATCTCTTCCTTGAGACAGGGGGTGCCAAAACTTGCACCCCCCTTGCAAGCCGTATTGTCAGATGACACTAATGTCTCTGATTGGCTGTGTATCCCTAGCTTGACTCTTGATTTTGACTGGACTGACTGTCTAAATCTGACCACGTGGTTCTCGTATCACATGGTCTCCTTCCAGTTACACATCTGCTCGACCGGCCTACCCCGACGCACTGCCATCCCTCCTGTTTACTAATCACAACATGACAAAGCACACGGCATCACCAGGAACTATAACAAAAGTTTCCAAATTGGACTGCATTGCACATTTATCTGTCTAGCTTTGAAATCACACTGGGAGATAAGTAATGCGCAACATGTCAGCACAACAACTACCACGGTACTACCTACTACAGTGAGTATCTTTCCTGGCTTGAACTGCTTTGGTCACATGATATGCCACAAACTAGTACATACCAAAATATTGTTAAGCTTTTGACTCACACTTTTATTTCCATAAAACTAGCAACTCTTTTTTTCTGGTCTATTAAAGAAAGATAAATCATTTTGGATCTTTTTTAGGCAAAAGTTGATAATTTAAAAAATATAACTTTGAAAATAAGTCCTAAATTACATATAAGATTTTTGCTTTTATAATTCATAATACAAATTATACTGATTTGCTAGCTTCAGGGAAATTCCTTTGGGTTTCCAACAAAGATTATCTATTATACTATACCTCTTCTTTTCCTTCCTGCCTTCACCTGTATCTACTCTTTCTCTCCCTTATCCTTTTCAAACTTTGTAGCCCATATATGTTTTCATGTAAATGTAAGGCAAGCATGATTAGTTTCATATACAAAAAATAGAATAAGAAATGCACAAATATTTTCTATTATATCCTCCCTTTTATCTTTCTTTTGCTCTATCTCTCAAATGTATCACAATTTGTATATTTTTTCAATCTTGCCTTTATTGTCTCTTTTATCACCATCTTTTCTCCTCCCTCTCTCTCGATGTATATGAATGTGTGTGTGTGTATGTATATATATATATATATATATATATATATATATATAGTCATCCACAGACAGACCTGTTTCGTTCTGTCAGAGCTCTTCAGTGTGGCTAGACTGGCTAGATTCTCGAAGCTGGGATCAAAACCCGGTTGACTCAAACGCCAATTCAAGATCCTGCCACGAGGAAACTAGCGCAAGCAAAGGAAATTTAAACGCTTATGTATCACAATAGTTTTTCTTTACATATATCCACTTAACGGCTACCGAGAGCTCGATTCATATGAAGAGCCTTGCATTGTGCTAGTGGCAAACCATTTACTTCTCTTGCTAGAGAGCTCAACCCTACAGGCGTAGGAGAGCATGTATGTATATATATATATATATATATATATATATTCCCTTTACTTTTTTTTTTTTTTTTTTATAGTTTTATTACCTCTTTCACACCTCCTCTTTCTCCTTTTTTTTAATTCTTTCCCACTTAGCATTATTACATAATTTTCTTTGTCAGTAAGTGTAACTGATTCCAGTTCAAAAGGGCTGATTCTATGCTCTTTATCCTCAGTAGAAATGTTGTATACTCATATGCAGATGCATGCAGAAACATAACGACGCAATGAAAACAAGCGGACACGGTTCTTTAGAAAAATATACCTCTCACTTTATTTGAAAGGGTTCCTAAAGGTTTTACTCTATGAGAGGTGAGTTGAAGACTGAACAGAACTGCAGCATATTGACCCCCACTCTTACGGCCATAACAGCGTTTCTTTCTCATTCTCCTGGGCTGCTCAACCGGGGGCCTGGGGGCCCAGCTTCTCTGGGACATGGTCCTCATTCCAGCATCTTCTCTCCAACTGTCTCGGGTTCTGAACAGCAACTGCTCAATTGGGGGCCTGAGGGCCCCCTCTGCTGGGTGCTGGTTCTCTCTACCACATCTTATCTCCAACTAACTCAAACTTCCTGTGCACCGAGTTATACTGTTTTACGCCCACTCAATTCAACCTGTCGACAGTCAAGGTTATCCTCTTGATACCTTCGACCAGATGCACCTGTTATTTACACTGGTGCATTTCCTATTTTGACAGCTCAGCCGGGGTCAATATGCAACAGAAAAATATAATGGTAATGCATAAAACAAAGCAGAATTTTAAGAATATTGAAGCTCTCACCACTGCCTGAACTATCAAACTTGACAAATTTCAAACTATTAAGATTGGAATATATTTATCTTCTTATTTTATCCCCCCTTTGTCACTTCAGTGGTCAACAGCCAGTAAGTACTTTGTCAGCCTCTGAGGATTCGTCTTTTACTGCTGTACAGTCTCGAGCTGTAACTGGTTCTCCTACTCCTGGGCAGGTATGATAACAATCTATTATCTTAGTTTTTCATGTTCCAAACAAAGGCATCCCACAACATTTTATTTTTTGTCAAATTTACAGTATATTTTTAATTTGAAAAATCATATGAATTCAAGCTAATTTAATTAATAATAATTAACATATGAAACACAGTGTGCATCCACATACACACACATATATATATATATGTGTATTTATATATATATATATATATATATATATAAGTAAATAAAGGATTGTAATCTGACAATATGTAGAAAAATTGATAACAAGGTAATCTCTCCTTCTACTTGGATTACCTTGTTATCAATTTTCCTATATATATATATATATATATATATGCACACACAAACACAACACATTT
>CAUZXS010004993.1:67500-177427 GCA_963585895.1 Sepioteuthis lessoniana
GACTTCACAAAATATCAAAGTGGTATTGAATCTAATTTAACAGTTTGTAAGATTTTAATTAATATTACTAAATAATAATAGACTAGTATTTCCTGCTTTTCAAAAATTTACATCTTTTATAAAAGGCCTACATTAGTAAATTTTTCCACTATCCAAAATATTGTAAATTGAAAAACAAATTAATATCAATTTGTATGGGGGAAATTTGAAGGTTCCCAGACGCCCAAAATGACCTATATTTGCTTGTATTGATGTCAAAGATTGACATTCTTCATCTTCTGTGGCTGATGTAGAAAGTTTATAATATGACTATGCTTGTCTGCTATGCCTTGTACATTCGTCTATCATACAATTCTTTTTAGTGCCTTAGATATGGAACTGAACTACATCTATGTCCTAGATAAAACACTAAATTGCATGTGTCCTGGGTTTAGCACTGAACTGTAACCGCCCCTTGGGTCTGGCACTAAACTGTATCTATGTCTCAGGTATGAGACTGAATTAGATTTGTGTCTTTATTGTGGCAGTGAACTGCATCTATGTCCCAAAGATAACACTGAACAGCATCTGTTTCTCATGTATGGCACTGAAATGCATCTGTGTTCTGGGTGTGGCACCAAAGTGCATCTGTATTCTAGGTATGGCACAGAACTGTGTCCGTGTCCTGAGTATGGAATTAAACTGCACCCATGTCCCAGGTATGGCACTTAATTGAATCTCTGCCCAGAGTATAACACTGTTTCATCCATATCCTAGGTATGACACTGAACTGCATCGATATATAGAGATACTTAATCTTTCAAAACTCTTAATTGAGGATAGCTTAGGAAAATGCTGTAAGAATTTAATTTTTTAAAAATTATTCCTTGTTAGATATAAAGTTTGCTGGATTAATGTGTTTTTTAAATGATATCAATAACATTCTCATATGTATTCTCTCCCCATATCATTAAAGGTCTTTATACTTAAATAACAATTATTCATATTTATATCAATAGTACAAAATACTTGAATTTTTGAGCCAATATTATCACCTTTGGCCAGTCTCTTCTTCAATCTCTATCAAGTGTGTCACTAACTTCATTCTCTACAGGAGGGTAAACATTCTCTAAAGATGGGTGTCCTGGATTTAACACTAAACTAGTGAGGCTCCAGTTCTGGAACTCTGGGGAGTTTGGAGCCACCTCCTTTAATGACATTACATCCACTCTGATCCAAAGTGGTCATACCTGTTAGGGTTCCATCTGTGGGTCAAATAGATCTGTTAGAAAATTATTCATATGATGTAAGAATACTTCATATCATATAACTGTGCAAATTTTTTGTATTAAGAATAATTACTTGAAACTATGATTGTTTACTAAGGATTAATATTATTTCTTACTTGAAACCATATAAATGTTTGCAAGCAAATAATTATAATTAAATAGAAATAGATATGTTTAAAAGTTATTAATATCAGGTTGGCACATGTGACACCATGATTGTGTGCAAACAAATGATTGACAAACAATAAAAAAATGTGCAGTGGAACATTGAAAATATAATTATGATTGTAATCAACCATTTAGAAATTAATCAGATTTCGGCATTGTTGTTAGTTGACCATAATTGAGGGTGACGCGAAGGCTCCCTTTTCAATAGCTACTACACCAAGGTGTTGGGGAGTGCGCTGCTCCTTTCCCTGGGTTACTCCACTTTACCCTTGATACGTACCATAATATGTCGAGTGTTAAGCAAGGAGGTATCACGTACCATTTTTTGAGTCTTTGGTATGACTCGACCTGAGATTGAACCCCAGTCTCCTGAACCATTAGTGAACACTCTACCCACTTGACTAATGAGCCAATCAAATTTCAGCATTAAATAATTCATAATAGTTCTAATCCATCTTAAAAATTGACCTATGGCAGAGGGGTTGGGTAAATATAAGCATTTACAAATGAGACAAATTGCAGTATTGAATATTGAACTGGGGAGAATCGTCATTGTGTAGTAGCTAACATGCTGGATTGTGACATTGTAATTATCAAGTTTAAACTCCACTTGGCTATTGCATTCACTTTCCTTAGGGAAATGTATGAATGTCATTATCCCCAATTGGTATGTGTTGAATAGTGTCACTTTTGTCCTACAAGGATGGCTTTGACTAACCCACAAAGGTTGATATGCCTCTAAACAAAGAAACCAAACCAAAACCCACTCCTAATTTTTTAAAGCAGAAATATAAAACCTAAAAACTTTTCACCCTTATATTCTGTAGAGTCACAGATATAATACGCATTCACAGAATTTCTATTGTCATTTCTATGTACCCACTCAAGTTATAATTTTGATATCCAATCTGGATTGATAAATACTGTATTAGCTTATTGGTATGCAAGTATATTAAATGAATAGACTATCTAAATAGAAGAGTACACTATTCTACTCTCTATCTGTTATATATTCTTATTAGATTTTACCAAATGCAATGTTATATACCTGATGATGGCTGAACAGTACACAGGCTAAAATGTTGATTCAAACCAATGAGGATGAAGACATTGGTCCAAATAAATTGCGATAATGTCTCATTTTAAAAATATAAACAGACAAAAACATCAATTAATATGAATGTAAAAGTTAACCTTTAATATAATTTCATATCTTGAGTTCTGTTGCTGTTTCCTTCAGTTGGTTACATTTTTTTTTCTTTATTTCTTTTGCATATACAACACCCTGTTTGCTACTTTTTATTTCTGCTAGCAATATTTTATAAATTTATTTGTTTGTAAATCCGGATGGTTTTATTTTTATTTTATTTCTAAGCCTAAATATTTTTCAGTTTTCTTTTTGACAAGTCAACATTGAAAAGGTATTTTTTCTGTTATTTAACGTGATCATTGTAGTATTTTTCTGTTTCAGTGTTGAGCATGACTCTTCTATTTCTCTTTTGAACATACTTTTGTCCTTGGAGTCAGGGGTGGATCATTTAATTGATCCTCTCTGTACGTGGTTTTTAACTAGACTATTTGAGGGCATAGGGCCACAGCCACTGCCACATCTGTGATGGTGCTGTGGTTTCATAGCAAGTAGAGCCTGTCCATCTTGTAAAGCAGCATTGGTAATTCTAGCTTTTATCCTCCTGGTAAGAAATATGTAAATATTTGAGCCACAAGAAAGGTCAAAAGTAAATCTTCTTACTTTCTTCTCTCTGCAGTTGATGTTTTTATCCTTGTACACCATGTGAAAAATTGTCAAACAAAAAGAATTGTATTGTGTTAATTTATTTTAGATGGATCTCTGTCAAACATTATTATTAACACTGGTTTACAAAGATTTCGCTACTAGAGAGAAAACATGTTTTAAAGTAAATGGTGGATGCTGATTCCAAATCTATAGTCAAAATATTGCTTACACATCAGGATTTTAAGATATATATAGTATCTAATCCTCCTAAGTGACACTATGCTAGCCCAATCCCTCCAGCTATGGCTTAGATAATATCACTGCTATTCTTCTACATGGATGGCTTTGGGATTAAATAACCCACAAAGGTTGATGTGCCACTAAACAAACAAACCAAGCTTTAATTGGCAATGATTTTAGGCCCTCAAAAAAAATAACAATCAAGAGATCTAGAAAACGTAATGGGAAGATGTTGTGGCCTTGGAGGGCCAGAAATGAATAGCACAAAGAGATGTAAGGTTTACAGCAGTATATATTTATGGAAATACAGACAGTAATGGTTACCTGTAGCTGACTAGTTTATCGAGTCAGTCACTATTTATAATGTTGGAAAGGGTCCATGCAGTGATGTCGGGGGGGGGGGTATATCACTGTAACAGAAGATAAACAACTGTATGGATACTTCAAGTTCTTTGGAAATTGCACAAGATTTCCTGGATATTGCACAGAATGGGAAACTTTGAGAGAAACTAAATTTATTTTATTGTAGCACAAAATAATGCTATAAATAATCATGTCAAAATAATAATTGATAATTTGCAGAAGAATTGCGACTGTAGGTTATGTACTGACAGATTTGTAATAGTTAATCCCATTAGTGAATGTAGCAAACTAGCTCAAAAGGATTAAAAGAATAGACATGACAGGATGAGAAAGGTGATCTACTGGGAATTGTGCAAGAGATTAAAATTTGATCATGCACAAATCAGAATATCTCCTAGAAAATGAAAATGTCTAAAATTCTCTAGAACTTTGAGATATCAACGGATCACCCAATCCCAGTCTTGCTAATTAGCAAGAAGAAAAGAACCTGTCATCTAGTGGATTTTGTCCTTCCAGTGGACCATATAGTAAAAATAAAAGTGAAAAAATAGCTCAATACCTGGATCTTGCCAGAGAGCTGAAAAAACTGTGGAACATGAAGATGACAGTGATTGATACCAGTTGTATTTGGTGTCCTTGAAACAGTTCCCAAAGGTCTGGAAAAGAGAGATTGAGAAATGGAGATTAGAGGACGAATAGAGGCCATTCAGCTCACAGCACTGTTAAGATAACTAGAATACTTAGAAGAGTCCTGGAGACCTGTGGAGATGAAATGCCATTCAGACTCCAGTGAAAAGCCACCAGTTAAAAATAGTGTGAAAAACTCACATAATACAATAACAATGTTGGATCTAACAATTTTGTTGTAGAATATTTTATGACTTCCTTGCATTTGTATGGGTTGTGCAGGACTTTCTTTGGAACCATAGAGCTGAAATGATTATAAATTAGTGGACAACATTCTGAAAGTCTATCCACAAATAAGTTGTTGAATATGTCTTAAAGTTTACTTTTTACATTAGCACCTTGATTTTCTTTTTTACCTCCTAATCCGGGCAAAATAAGTGATGAGCATGATGACTGGTTCCACTAAAATATTTTGTTGAAGGAAACTTGATACCAAAAGAGTGTTTCAATCTATATATAATGGGTGATTACTGTTGGTCTCCTTCAGTGGTAGTTCTTTACTTCTTACAAGTGCAAGAGTAAATTTCTCAAACGCTTATGAACAATATTGATCAATCCTTCAGCTGCATATATTGAGAGCACATGTTCTGTTACTTATTATTTTTTCTTAGTGAAGTTTTTATTTTTTTTAAATTGATGTAAGTAACGTTGGTGACCTTAGACGAGGGTGACCCGAAGGCTCCCTTTTCAATAGCTACTACACCGAGGTGTAAGCACTACTCCATTCCCTGGATTACTCCACTTTACCCTTGATCCTTACCTTATAGTGCTGTGTGCTAAGCAAGGGTGTAGGGGGTGTCCTCGTGGTGTAATGGTTAAAGTGATGGACTGCGGAATCATAGTAAGCGAGTTCGAACTCCAGTCGCGCTATTACGTTCACTTTCGGACAAATACTCTTGGGAAAGGTATGAACCCCTTTATCCTCCCAGTTATGGGTTAAATAGTACCACTACTGTTTTTCTAATAGAATGGCTTTGGCATTAAATAACCTACAAAGGTTGATATGCCATTAAAACAAAGAAACCGAAACCTAAGCAAGGTGGCATCAACTACCATTTTTTGAGTCTTTGGTATGACTCAACCTGAGGTTGAACCTCGGTTTTCCCAGACCATTGGCAAACACTCTACTCATTAGGCCAATGTAATATGATGTAATAAAGTATATACTGAGTTAGAGTACCCAAGTTAGCTTTCGAATGTGATAGTATACCGTGTAATATGTCAAACAGAGTAATATTGTGTACGTTACATTTAAATGTGCATAACTTAAAAACATGGTGTGATGGCTAAATTCTGACTTCAGATTTGAATTCACGGACTCAAATTCAGTTAGCAATTGAACAATTTTCTTTAGTAGCAGAAGAAAAGTTTTCTGTTTTCTATTGTAATTTTGACGATTATTCTTCGTCTAGAATTAGAAAGTTGACGGATGATACTAACCAAAATTATTAATAATAATAAAAATTAAATTAAGCTTATCTATCTACTTTCTTTCCTGAGTGGTATTATAATGAAATATTTATTTGCATGATTAAAGCTATTATTTGTACATCATTGTAATTTCTTTGCACTCAAAATGAATCTCTTCATGTCACCAAACACAATTTCTGTTGTTTTGTTATGTTTTCTTTTTTTTTGTCTGTGAAAAATAAAAAGTGAATATAGATTTTATTTATAAAGCATGAATTTGAAATGTTTATATGAAAACCATTTAAGTTCAGCAAAGTATCTTTATGACAACATAGGTAAATGGTTAGATATGAACATGATTCTAAATCCATGCTTAGCAGTAAGGGAAAATTAAGAAATACTGCTTATGTAATATTGTGAAATAGAAATAATAATGAAAGGACATAAAGAGAACTCTCCATCATAATAAATGTATTGTTTTGAAAATGGAAAATAAAAGAAAGAATCCCTGAGACCCTAACTGTATAGCCACAGCTTTGAATACCATATCTTAGAGGTGTGGATGAACTAATTTAAAAGGATTTATAAACATCATAATATCAGTTTGGTTTTTAATAGTTTAATCACTCTTCATAATCTTCTTGCATGAGTTGGTACCTCACATGGGTTGAATTTTACTCCCTACAAAAAAAAGATTCTAAGCAAGTGTGAAAAATATAAAGAAGAAATTAGCTGTCCCTTTAAAATTAAACTCGGCAAGCAAAAATATATCCAAAGGTAAGTGGGAAAATCTGGTATGATAGTTTATATCTGGAAAAAGAAAAGTGCATATTACCATCTTTGAAACAAAGTCCAAATGATAAACAAAGAATGTCAATAGAAAGTGAGAAACCTTACTAGAGTTGGTCCCTCACAAGAGTATGGTTTATAAAAAAAAAGGCAAACCTGAAAAAATATAAGAGAGAAATTGGCTCTCCCCTTAAAATTAAACTAACTTAGAAAATCTATATCCAAAGGAAAGTGGAAAACATTTGGTATGACTGTGCATATCTAGAGAAAGAAGAGTGCACATTACTATTTTGGGGATTGAGTCCAAATAATAGACAGAGAACACCAATGGATAGTGAGAAACTTGAAAGGATCAATATACCTCACTTAATCAGCTAAATTTTGAAGTCAGAGCTGTTTGAATTTCAGCACTGTAGATTCCATTACTCAAAAGAGACATGGTATTGTTTTTTTTTTCGTTTTTTTTTAAATTTTGTTTTGAATGAGGGGACACCTCAATTTTGAAATAAGCTGAATGGCACACATTTCTGAAAATAGAATAAATTATAACAAATGCTTTTGTGAACATTTTTAGTTTAATTTTTCTTGGTAGTTTTTGTTGAAGTTTCCATGGCTAATTTTTCCAGACTATGACATGATAGTGAGTTTCAATTCCAATTGTATTAATACATTTACATTCAGATTAATACTCTTGGGAAATGTATGAACCCCTTTATTTCCCCTGCTAGTATCATTGCTATTCTTTTACAAGGATGACATTGACATTAAATAACCCACAAAGGTTGATATGCCATTCAGCAAAGAAGTTAAATTATTACTCCCCCAGCATCTCTTGATTGTCTTATTTGGATAGATTGTGATCAGGAGTAAATGACTGTACAGCTACTATTTTGTGGGTTGCTGCTTCCAGGATTTATTCAAAACAGTGTGCCTTGTAGTTCCACTCTTACTTTTTCTCTTGATTTTAAAATTCAAGTGATGCAAATTTGTATAAATCATTATTATTATCAATTAGAATTATTAACATTTGAGTGGAATACTTGAAACCATTTAACTGTATAAAAATTATTTATATTAAGAATAGTCATTTAAAGCTATAATAATTCATTAAGTATTATTATTATTACATGAAACCATGCTTGCAAATTATTGGTGTATTATACCTAGAACTATATATCTGTGTGCAAACGATTATTATTCAATAGGAATAATTAAATAAACCATAAAATTGTGTATCATCAAATATGTTTGAAAATCATTGATATTTAATATAAATGCTTGTCACCATAAAACTGTATGCAAACAAATGAATAGGCATAGTTATTTGAAATCATATAATTGTATGCAAATGATTAGTATTAAATAGGAATACTTGAAACCATATAATTACTCATAAAAAAGATTTCCTTTGACATTTAACTCAATGGGAGGTGACAAAATGTAAAATCAACCAACTAATATTTCATCTGATAATAAAAAAAATTCAAGATATTACAACTACTTATACAATTAAAGCATTTCAATGTTTCATATTTAAAGAATAAATGTAATAAGTTTTTTGTGTTTTATTGCAAACGTTATTTTATTTTATTTTATTTTTTTAGTCAACAGACTGAGCTAACCTCTGAAGGAAGTGTTACTGAAGAAATTCCAGCAACTAACCCAGCTGAGAAAAAATCTAATTCTGCAGGTAAGGATTTTAAAAAAAAAAAAGTAGCCTCTAAAAACCATGACTTAATTTTTCAGAGGCTACTTTGTGATGATTTGCAAAAAGATTATGCTACCTTGCATATTGGTTGTCTAAGTGGCCATTTGTATAGTAATATGTATGCATGCATGCATTCAAGTCTGTTATAAAAGATGGGGGGTATGCCTCAGCAACAGAAAGAAAAGAGTCTCTCGTAACTGAATACGTAGTTATTGGTTGTTGAATCCAAGTCAATTACTAGACAGGACTAGTAAGCAATTGTACAACTGAAGGAAATGGATTCTGTGATTTGTTTTCCCTACTGTTGTATCCTCAGACAATTGGGTAGCCTCAGTTGACTAAGAATAACAGCACACACACCTAGCAGCCCTTCCTCAGTATACCTCTGGTCAACTCATTCACTCTGTCAGTCAAAAAGCAATCCACAAAGAACAACAACCCCTCCTGCTGCTGGCATGCTCTTTTATCCAAATTCCGGCATATAGAAATTTACATGCACGGTAGATTTCTTCTCACGAGGCTCGAGATCGACCCACTATAACTTCTACCTCCAGAAATTAACATATTTTTTACTACTTGACATGCAAGGTATAGTCTTACGCGCTTTGATCCAGGAGGTAAGTTTCTTCTCTCGCTACAAAGTCTATAATATTGCTATTGCTTATGCATGGTCATGAGTTATTGTATATATAAGCAACAGACAGCAGTTTTGAGAGCAGAACCAGAATAAGAGTGACACTCAGTTGGAGCACATAGAAAAGACCCTTGTAAAGAGACACAGAGAGAGAGAGAGATTAATGAAATAGTGATGATGATTATGATCATCATCATCAAAGGAACCAGATTTCATCTTTGAAGACAGAACATGAGTTTCATCTTTCTGTCTTTAAGAGAAGATGAGAAATAAATCTCCCTGTATTTTTACATTATTGTTTAGCTTCGTAACTAATACTTTTGTCAAATCTTTGACCGCTTGATGTAGTTTGGAGTATTGATCCACTCCTCTGCCATATTTTATGCTGTTCCCTACATAATTAAGTACTTATGAAATAATCATTAATTTCCTTTTCTTTTTTCCAAATTGAAAAATGTATATATGTGATTATATAAACACTTTCATAGAAATCAAGATTGTTACTGCCATTTTGTGCTTTAATGATAAAACTTACCATCAATTTTAAAATCTTTTTATTAATTGGAAGCTGACTTTTCTTTTATTGAATAATCTTTTTTTTATAATCGGTATATTTATAAAGTAACGAAATATCCTTCCTCTGTAACCTCAATGCAAGAGTTCCTACCCAACAAAACACTTAAAACCCTTTGTAATTATTACAATAAGATATAACACATTGAAAAAAATAGTGTCAGCATAAGATTATGTAGCGAGAGAAATCCCACACCCGGCAGCTCAAAGTGTGCATGAATATGTCTGGCGTGTAAAATGAGATCAAGGAGAGAGAAATGGGCAATTGGGAAGATTGAACTCGCTTCCTTTCGATCGTGAATCATGTTTGACATAAGCGAACATGTAAATTACCACATTGTGCAATTGACCTGGATGTAGCATTTTGGTATGATTACTTAAGTCCTACCTGAATGCACCGGAGGCAGTAACGTTTGAGTCTTGGCGACGCACAAGAGATGAGCTTGGGTACAGGACTGCTGAAGAAGATAGTTGAGGAAGGAAAAGGAATATTTACCAAGAGATTCGTACTGCAACTTTAGCATATGAGCAGACACAACTGTATATGAAAGATTATATCAAACCTGGAATGAAAATCATTGATATTTGCGAAACCATAAGAAGAAACTGATTCCACGTATTCTTTTTGTTGCCGAGGAGGCATACCGTCTACCTACCTCTTCTTTCAGATTAATATTTAATGAAAATACTTGGTGATTAATTATTTACATAATTTTATTTGTATTTCATTGAATCTAATGTTTTGAAATGTTCCACTGGTCATAGCCATTGGTACTAACAAATATCTAAGTAAAGAATATGTAATAATGATTGTATTTCTGTACAATAGTTTTATTTTTTACAATAATAAAAGTGCACAAAACAGAACAATTATCATCATAGGAAATGGACTTTGCAAGTTCAAATTCTAGCTGCTTGTATTTCAATAATGCACTTAAAAAGACATGAATCTATCTCTTCTCGACCATCTATGGCTAAAATCGTAGTGCAAACTGGGATCTTTAGCCTTGGTAAAGTAATTAATCTTCAAGAAAGAAAAACTCCAGATTCAAAATCTGAGAAATGTTGTTTGGAGAATCTGTAGTGTGTGCTCCAGTCTTCTGTTATCAGCTCATCCAAAGAGTATGACTGGTCCAACACAGAGACCTTCACCACTATAAATAAATCAACTGTTTTTGGTGAGAGAAGTCCTCATGGCATTGTGGCTAAGATGCTGGACTGCAACATTCTGGTTAGCAGTCGTGCTATATTATGTTCACTTTTGGACTAATTCCTTTGGGAAAAGTATAAACTCCCTTATCCCACCCACCCCCAGCTATGGGGTAAATTGTACCGCTACTGCTCTTTTATAAGGATGCCTTTGGCATTATATAATCTATGAAGGTTGATAGGCCCTTAAACAAAAGAAACCAAATCAGTCATGTTACGTGAACAGAGAGCCTTATATAGTTTTGGAAAAAAAAAAAAAAGTAAAAAGAAGCATTAACATGGGGGGTTATGAAAATTCTCCTAATCTATACAGCTATGGTGATCATTGATATAATGGTCAATAGTAACATAATGATTTCGCACCACCAACCTCCTCAGTGTCTAGTTATATCAGGCATGACTGATAGGGAAAAGTCAAAAGGTCAATCACATCAAATCTCATTTTAAGGGTGAGCAGTAATCAGACCAAATACTTGGTAAATTCAAAAAGTATCAGTTTGTTACCAGAACAGCAACAAGTTCGAACCAATATTTTGGGGCTAAGCAAAACTGTCTCTCTTATCAAAGGCAAGAGAGATAAATTAGATGAATAAGGTTTTTTTTTCATTGATGATTAAAAAAAAAACACTGCATGTGTTTTAATATCCTCCTTACCAGTTTAAAGAACTTGTAACTTCCAAAATAAATGAAATTTTTGTTTTTCTTTTGTAACCATATGTCTGTCTTTTACTTTCCTGATATAGGGAACGAGTGGTGACAGCCTCTTCATCTCTTCTACTTTTTGATAACCTTTCAAAAATCCATTATATGACACAATAAAAAAAGTCCTGATTGTATAAAACATAAATTGCCATAAATTCTGTTTAATTATCCAATCTTGAACATAAAAAATATGAATAAATATACGAGTAAATTATCTAACAGAATTGACAAAAAATATGACATAAAAACCAAATTTGGTAGGGTATTTATTCACCCTCTATGGTCTTTATCATTTATTGATTTGGAAAGTTTTTTAATTTGCTCTTAAAATTAAATTTTTTTGCAGATTATTATCTAATGGAACCCATAGAGGATGAAACATAATAAATCAATACTTTACCAAATTTGGTTTTAACATGATATTTTTCTTCCACATCTCTTAATGGTCTCATAATCTAGTTTGCCCATGAAGTTGCTGCTCATATAGCATGTCTTCGGCAAAAATAACCTGGTGGAGCCCATTCCTCTCCTGGTGTGAATTCAGTTTTACTTCTTCTAGACCTTACCAATGTTAAAGAGTCCATTTTGCCCTACTATTTACCTATACAAAAAGTATAAATTATATCACTAAATTTGAATCATTAGTAACTGATGTCAGTTTTTTTTTTTTAAATATCAATAATTTAAAAGTTGAAAACTTGCTGGATACTAACTGTCCCTTGTCTTTTTATTTTTATTTTCTCACAGTTCAATATGTAGCAATGTTTGATTATGTTTCCGATGAGCCCAGTGATCTAACGTTTAATCAAGGTGACATAATAACTGTGACTGCGATGGAAGGCGATTGGTGGACTGGTGAAATAGGATCTCAATCAGGAATATTTCCTGCTAACTATGTCAAGCAAATGGAAGTTCAGGTATGGAATTACTATCAGTATTCATTATATCCAAATAATTTGTCGCATTCTTTTTTTCTTCTTCACGTATTTATAAAACCTGACTTTAATTTTTCAAAGATATATTTAATGATGAGGAAATTTAGTTAATTGTTAAACTCTTTCTGAGTCCAAACTCAGATCTAAAATGATATCATTTCATGAAAATAATATCAGTCTGTGTATATTGCATTTAAGTAATATACTATCTCATTTATTTTTTTATTGAACAGTGAGAAAAGCAAATTTTCTCCTGCATTGTTACGAATTTTCATTTTATGAATACAAGTTGTACCTCTTTAATTTGTCACACTCAGATCTGTCCGTTGCAGGAGCATAGAAAATGCAGTCAAACAGATGTCTAAGAGAACCCTGATGTAAACATATGCTCGTCTCTCTAGTCTTGTCTGCACATCCCCTATATAAAGTTTGGGTAATATAGATACTGAGTCAACTGTGCTTGGTAACTTTCAGTTTCTTGTCTGTTATTATGAGGCCATGCTATCTTTATTTAGTGTTGCTTGTCACTAAATCACTTTGTGGGTTCGTGTCGAAGCAAGTGTAGTATAATATGGAGAGTGCTCAATATCTAGGATAGAGCTATTATATAATTATAATAAATAAATATATATTAGATATATATATATTTAATTCATGGAATTAAGACTGTGACCCCTGGGTTTCATGGAGTTTTTTACAAAACAACAATCATCAGGCAGTTAACAAGATGGAATGAATTGAAAACCGAAAAAATACAGTCAATATATATATATATATATATATATATATATATATATATATATATATATATATATATATATATAGAAAAAATTTTAAATAATTGAAATTAATGAAAAAAAATTTATATTTGCTAAACCTCTTTAATTGTTTGTAATAAAATGATTTATAAGATTTAAAAAATAAAATAACAACCTTCTTCCCATAATTTCTTGGTTGGCTTTCTGGCATGTCAACATTTGTCTTGTCCAGTCAGCTGGGGCTGTAGAATGCAGAAGGGTAAGACCCCCCCACCTAACGAGTGTCCTGGATATAACACTAAACAATCTGATGGTGAGGTTCCAGCAGTGCTGGAGCTTTGGGGAATGCGGAGTACCCCTTTATCACCATTGCTCCCATGTCCACTCTGGCCCGGCGTTGTAGCACCTGATAGGGCCCTATTTATGGGTTAAATAGAACTAACAGCATACTTATGCTAAAATGAATTGTTTGAGTAAACTGAATAGCTTGAAATAGAAATGTTTTTGACAATTAAACCGTACTTACATTTAAACTGCGTGCTTATGCTTAACTGAATTATTTGAAATAGAACTGTTTTTTGACATTAAAACTGTATTTACACTTAACTGAATTGTTACATATAATTGCTTGAATAGTTTGAAATGGAAATGTTTTTGACTATTAAACTGTGTACTTATGCTAAACTGAATTGTTTTAAATAGAACAGATTATTTACATAAAAATGGATTTGGCGTTAAATAACCTACAAAGATTGATATGCCATAAAACCCAACAAACCAAACCAATCAACATTTGTCAGATTATTTTATGCTGAAATCAGTTTGACTATTATGTTCTCCAATTATATGCAAAACAAAAATGTATTTTGACAATCATTTTAAGCTGGTAAATGCTTTATATTTAAGAGCCAATATATTAATGTAGTGCAAAACTATTTTAAAACATTATTTCAAACAGATCTATTTGACCCATAGATGGGACTTTAATAGGTACTACCTCTCCTGTGGACTAGGAAATTATGGCACTGAAAAGTGAACTCCAGATTCCTCAGATTTGCAGCATCAAATACAGCTTAATATCATTCCCAGAAGACCAACTTCTTTTGAAGAGGTGTGGGAGGGGTTTACCTCTCTGGTCCTATTGACAGAGTGTCCCATAGTAGTTGTTACATTTAGTGTATGAAATTTACATGCAAATGGAGAAATATTATGGGAAAGGTAGTTATAGATACATATCTAATCTTATGCTAAAATCCCTTATTGGTCATGCTGTCTGATGCTTTCCAAATTGCTGGCCACATGGCACTTCCATTTTGTCCTTGATCTCACCCTCCCACTCTATATTGTCCCAAATCACCTGACATCTTCCCATTGTCATGAAGGTCTTCCAGTTTCAGATACTATTACAAATTGCATGAGTCTGAGAACCTTTCAATTTGTTTGGGCCTGCAGAAATTTTTCTTTTAGTACTCAGCAATCATGTCTTTCACTTCATTGTGCTTCTGAATCACCTCATTTCTGATGTGCTCACACAATGATATTCCCAACATGGATCTTTCCATAGCCCGCTGTCATAATCAGTCTTTGTTCTTCCTTTTTCGTAGAGGTCCAATGTTTTGCTTGCATATAACACTGCAGACAAAATGATACTATTGAAGTTATTAACATGGATGGTCTTGTGCAGGTTTGCCTTGAGCACATCTTTTTGGCATGATAAATGTTTTACACCCTGATCTTATTATATATCACAAGGCCATTTGGTTGTTGGAAGCAATGAAATCGAGAAGGTGAAAGTGTATCTCTACTTAAAACAGATGGCGAATATGTACTGAGACATGGATGCAGAAATCCTGTGAAGAATATGCTAAATTAAACATAAAAATTTGCTGATTTAGAATCCTTCTATTTTATATCAAACTTCAGTTAGATTTTTATGTATTTGGTTTAATATTAGTTTATAGACAGCTGAATTGCAGTTAGCAACCAAATTGTAATACCAATTGCAGGACTTGAGTTACCAGATCAAAGTGCGCAATTAAAGAGGTACAATTATATATAGTATTCCTTCACCTGTGTAAAAACTTATTCATTTTATGTTGTTCACTTGCATAGTTGTTGTTTTTATGTTAATCATTTTTGGAATATTTATATGATTTTTAATATATTGACTGAATGTTATAATTTTTTTTAAAAATTGCATCAATTTTTATCCATTAATGTTATGGTAAAATTTTCTGCTAATTTTTAAGGAATCTAAATATCCAATAAAATTCAAAAATAGCTGGAATTCATTTATTACTCTTTTCTCCAAATTCTTATTTTTTAGATTTTGACAAATTTATTCTGTACTTTTATATAAAATTCATTTTTTCTGCTGATTAGTTTTTAGTATCTTGTATTGAGCCTCAATTTTTTGCACTATTCATGATGCTAATTTATGAGTATATAACCTACAGAACAACTTTGTATAATTTTAAATAACTAAAGAACTCTTAAACTCTGCTGATTTTTTTTGGTTTGATTTTTACTTTAGTTAAAATGTTTTTATATTGATGTTAAAATGTTTGTGTTTTTTTTTTTTTTTACTTCTAAGGTTTCTATTTATAATTTTAAAATAATCAATTTTTTAATCTTTTTTTTTCTTGAAAATGAATATTCAGAATTTGATTTAGTGAACAATCATAATCTCATAGAATGAATTTTTCTCATGTTTGATCACATTTGTTTGAAAATTTAATGTAATTTCTTCAAGATTTTTCTTTTTTTTTAAGAAAAAATGGAGTGGATCTTAAATGGGGTTTCAATTTTTAATATACATTTAATACATGACTGGACCTTGATTTTTTATTTATAATTATGTCAACAGGAGCTTGATCTATAAAATAAATTTAGTATTAAGCTGGGGCCTTAAATATAAAGTTCCAAAAGAAAAGTTAGTCATTTGCTCATGGATCACATACTGCATAAGAAAAATATGTATTTTGACAAAATTATGCTGGTTCATCTAATCAAATCTTAATCCAGAATTCATTTATATTTCTTTATAGCATAATTGAAATTATTTGGTTTAATATTCTTATTCTTTAATTAAATAAATTTTGACTTGCAAGTAAATCTAATAAGTTTATGAAAATATTTTTTTAATATTATTTCAGGCTGAATTTTTTTTTTTTTTTTTTTTTTTTTAAAAGCTTTCATACATCTCCAAAGCAGCACTCCAAAATTAAAAATGCCTTATTTTCTTTTTATATTTACTATTTATATTCCGCTGTCATTGAAAAGAAATTTGAACAACATTCATCTTTTTGTACTGATTTTCATTTTTTATTTAACATTATAGTAATTTTTGTTCTTAGATAGTTTTTGTTGTTTCTCAATTGTTCATGTTGTAAAAATATAGAAAATGACTTTTATCCCTTCAAAATTTGCATTTATGCCTTTTATAATGAAATTTAAAAATTAATCTCTTTTCTATATAAAACAAGCAAATTTGCATATCTCCATTTACTTATAAGACCTGGATAAACCACGTGTGAATCAAAATTTACATGTATTTATGTTAAAGTCATACAAAAACAAGCAAGTGAGTAGTGTGTGTTTTTTTTTATATTTGCAATTGTAATGTCAATCATTTTCCCCGTATCCGACCCCCCCCAAATATAGTCTCCCATCATGTTATACACTCTTTGGTCACAAAAGTAAGATTTGAAGAGAAAAGTCTTTTCCCATTTACATCAGCAATTGGGAAATAACACCTTCTGTTCAGAAACAAGAACAAGTAAAAATCTTGTTACATAGTGTTATATATATTGTTTCAGTTTCTCTGCCATCAATAATATTATGTTTCATTTATTTTTTTAAAATAAATACATTTTGATGGCAATCCTATTTTACAAATATCAATGGTTATCATTATACAGTTATAATCATTTGATTTGCTCATACAATTATTCATTAGATCATTAAATCAAAAAATGTTTTTGCTTAGTCTCAATCAGAATCATAATCAAAACAGTAATCGTACTTGTTTTGTTTTAATCATTGTATATTAGCATTTTTGAAAAGTCTTTTCATATTTTAATCAGCTATAAGCTCATACTCAATATTCATTAAGACAGTTATTTTTTTCCTATTTTCATAATAATTATTGACAATGCTTTAACTAATAAAAATTCAAGATAATATTATTACTTGTATGATTATTTTCAAATTCAGCATCTTTGTGATCTGGGGAAAAAATAAAAGTCTGAAAGGCATGGTTATTTAGAAACTATGAAGACTAAAATAGGCTAGATCAATCATCCAATTTATATTCAAACTCAATAATTAAATATCTTAGAAAAATAAAGTAGCTGTTGAAAAGTATTCAATGTAAATATAACTGGATTTGAAAAAAAAATTGCTGATTATTGAAAAATACTTTTTTTTTTTCTTTTTTTTTTTTTAAGATTTTATGGCAAGTGTCTCTTAAACGTATCAACTTGGTTTGAAGCAGAAGTGAGTTTATTGTCAGTGATGAAAGCCCATTTAAATTTATGAGATTAAGGAGTTGTTTTGTATAAATATCCAAATTAAACGGCTGTTTTATATGAATTGTAAGATTAAGGGACTGTTTTAGATTAAGTTTAAGATGAAAGGTTTATATAAATATAAGATTAAAAGGCTGTTTTGTATGAATTTTGAAATGTAAGGAGTTTTTATTGTGAATTTGAAGATTAAAGGGCAGTTTATATGAATTTTAAGATTAAGAGGTTTTATATAACTGCACTGTAAGGTTTTTTGTCATATACACTCATGTAAATTATTTGGCATAATACGATTGTAGTGTGGAGAATTTTTTTTATGCTTAACCTTTTTCTTCCTGTTCATTTTGAGACGTAAAGTTAATATTTAATCTTTTGATATAAACTATTCCAATTCTTATTTGAGATAAAAAAATACTTTACAAAAAACAAAATAACTTTTTGAATTATTGTATTTGTTTATATTGTTTTTCTTAAAAAGGAAAAAAAAACTTTTTGTAGATTTTTTTTATCAGATCTGCATGAAAAAGTTCAGATTAAGATAAACTTGATTTCTATTTTTTTTAATTTTTTTTTTTTCCTTTTTTGTTGTTGTTTCCTTATATTATCTCTTGATATTTGGGTTGTTTTATTTCATGCTTTTTGTCATTATGTTGTATTAATGCTTTTATTTTGAAATATCTGTGCTCTTCGGTGCTCTTTTTTTTTTTTTTTTTTTTTTTTTTTCTTTGCGCTTGACATGACAGCTTCTTGTTGCTTGGATGCTTTCCCTATCCCCGCAAAGTCCTGCTTCCATCATCTGCTCTGCTTTTGCAATAGTCTCTTATATTCTTGCACTTATTACACAAGCCCCCTCTTCCCCTCCTTTTTATTTTTCTTCTCTTCATATCTAAGTTTGTATTAAAAAAAAAGGTTTCTAAACTCTTCAGAGATTTTTTTTTTAAGTTAGGTATTTTAAAGACCATCTGATTGTTGTTTATTCATCATGAAGGATGATAAAATTATTTTAGGTAATATCTTCTGAATTCCATCAAATTATGATATTTCAAAAGATAAAATATTATTATCTTTGAGCTTATAAAATTAGTTTACATTTACAGCTATTAGGGGGTGCTGGTATGATATTAAATTGCATCTAGTGTTGAGGCTCCTCTTTGTTATCATTACTCCCAGGTCTACTCTATCAATGGGTCAAATAGATCTTTTCATATATTATTAGTATTAATCAAGAATACTTAAAACCACACATAATTGCTTGAAATACATGAAACAATATAATTGTATCAAAATTGTTGGTATTAGATAGGAATACTTGTAAACATGTAACTGTGTGCAAATTATTTGTATTAAGAATAGTTACTATTGCTTATAAAGGATTATTATCAATATTAACTACTTAAAATCATATAATTGTATACAAATTATTAGTATTAGATAAAAATATTTGAAACTATATAAATGTGGGCAAATCATTTGTATTAAATTTTTTAAAAAGTGCAATTCCAAAAATGATTGCTATAGGACACTGAAAATAGGAATAGTTACAATTACAATCAGATATTTACAAATAAAGTAAATTTCAAGGATTAACATACTATTGAACAAATAAACCCAACCAAACCATCTCTTTCTGAAATAGAATTATTACATTTTTTTTTTTATCACAACCATTAACATAATAAGCCTTTCAATAAAATGTCTAAAATATCTGCTTTCTCTATTTTTTTGCATTTGCTTTAGTATATTTATGCTTTCAAACACTTGCTTTACCTATAATTCATATGGTAGACATGAAATTGAACACCTTCCTCATAGACTCCATAAATCATATTCAGGTAAATGATAAAAAAAAATGTTAACTTTTTAAAACAGAACTTCATAAAATAATTTTCAGCACATCTGAACAAGTCAAGCCCCACTATAAAATTTTTTTGAAAAATTTTTCTTATTTATTATATGAAAGACAGATTTCTATCTAGGCAACTTAATGGTTTTGAAAAATATCCATTTTTAGAAGTGGGGTCTTGTTTACGATCTAATCACTATGTCGACATGATCTCTGATTTTCTAAGAGGCATGTATACCAATTATTTTTTCTTGATTTTATTTTTATTATTCCCAAAAATGAGTTAGAGGAGAAAAATCTATAAGTGGAGAAAACTTATGATCCAAGGTTCATTATTTCAAAGTGGAAATTTATAAATAAAGTTAAGAAAAAGGTTAACTGGTATACATGTGCCGTGGAACATTCAACATGGTATTTATATTGTAAGCAAGACCTCCCTTCTAAAATTTAGGAAAAAAAACAAAACAAACTGAGCAATCAAATGAGTAGAGATTGGTTTTCTGTATGCTAAACAATAAAAAATAATAATGAAAGAAATTTTCCTGATTGATGGGATTCTCTTTATTCAGATATACCTAATTTTCTTTTGTTTTAGGACAGTTTTATTACTATTAATGTTGATTTTGTACTTTTTTATTGTATGTATAAGATTTTCAAGTATCTGAACACTTAGTATTGAATTGATAAAAACTCAATTGGTGATCAGTCTAAATATCTTATTAGCTGTAATTTTAATTAAATCTTTTTTAATTATGTTTAATAAAAAATCCTGATAGTCATTAAACAAAAGCATTTGAATTTAATACAATAATATATATATATATATATATATATATATATATATATATATATATATATATATTTCATTAAACATAATAGACATTTTATGTCTACATATTTTCTTTTGGATCCGTTCGAATTCCCGTATTACTTTTATCGTATTCTGGGGGAATTGATTTATGTATTGTCCATAGTTGCATGTATCCCTAGTACTTTCTGCCCAACTTTGGGCCATCATCAGGGGAGGATCTATTACAAAAGTGATGTAACTTTTGTTTTAGCATATTACTACTGTGTTAGGGCGTCTTTACCGTTGAAGGTTATGGCGTTTGTTTTTGAATGTGATTCTATATTTAGTGCCAGTAGCTAAAGACATTTAAGTACATTAGCACTGGTTTGAAAATTAATTCTATCAAGTGTCGGCTGCAGGTTTCTGATATGTAATGCTTCGAGAATCTGAAGTTTTTGTTTATTATTTTGATGTTCTAATATTGTTGTGTTGTCGGTGAGAATTTTCCGTAGTTGTGTTGTTGGGCATGAATGTTTTTTTAAATGCTGAGCTATTGAACTTGTGTTTGAAAGGTGCATTGTAAGTCTCCTCGACAGGGTAGTTGAGGTTAAACCAACATATATATTATTATTATCAGAGATACAATCTCCTAAAGGACATTTAAATTTATATATAATGTTGGTTTTTTGCAAAACTCCAATCGAGGGAGAGGAATTATTTCTAATGACTAGATTCGAGGTTTTAAACTTATTATAATATATAATAAGTTTTATTTTTTTTATTATGATCAGTGGGGAGTATGTTTTTGTGAATCAATGTTTTCAAGATTTTTTCGTCGGATTTGTAATTGTAGTGCATTTGGTTACGATAAAGTTTGATATATGTTTGTTGGCTGGATGGAGTAGTACACTGTTTATTTTGTTGGTTAACATTTTTGATCATACGTTTAATTTGTTCATCAACAATATAGTAATAATTTTGATGAACAAATTAAACGTATGATCAAAAATGTTAACCAACAAAATAAACAGTGTACTACTCCATCCAGCCAACAAACATATATCAAACTTTATCGTAACCAAATGCACTACAATTACAAATCCGATGAAAAAATCTTGAAAACATTGATTCACAAAAACATACTCCCCACTGATCCTAATAAAAAAATAAAACTTATTATATATTATAATAAGTTTAAAACCTCGAATCTAGTCATTAGAAATAATTCCTCTCCCTCGATTGGAGTTTTGCAAAAAACCAACGTTATATATAAATTTAAATGTCCTTTAGGAGATTGTATCTCTGATAATAATAATATATATGTTGGTTTAACCTCAACTACCCTGTCGAGGAGACTTACAATGCACCTTTCAAACACAAGTTCAATAGCTCAGCATTTAAAAAAACATTCATGCCCAACAACACAACTACGGAAAATTCTCACCGACAACACAACAATATTAGAACATCAAAATAATAAACAAAAACTTCAGATTCTCGAAGCATTACATATCAGAAACCTGCAGCCGACACTTAATAGAATTAATTTTCAAACCAGTGCTAATGTACTTAAATGTCTTTAGCTACTGGCACTAAATATAGAATCACATTCAAAAACAAACGCCATAACCTTCAACGGTAAAGACGCCCTTACACAGTAGTAATATGCTAAAACAAAAGTTACATCACTTTTGTAATAGATCCTCCCCTGATGATGGCCCAAAGTCGGGCAGAAAGTACTAGGGATACATGCAACTATGGACAATACATAAATCAATTCCCCCAAAATACGATAAAAGTAATACGGGAATTCGAACGGATCCAAAAGAAAATACGTAGACATAAAATGTCTATTATGTCTAATGAAATTTGCATTAACGAAGAAATGCTGCCTAAATATATATATATATACACACACAGAAATTATTAAATTTAAGGTTACTTCATTGTTTCTTTTGTTATTTCATATCTATTATGCACCTCCTCCACCCACCCCTTTTTGTCACTTTCAACTACTCTGCTATCTGTTGATCACCCTTGGTACTAAGCAAAATAAGGGAACAAAATATAAATTTCTCAGCTCCTAGATATATCAAGATAGAAAGATTAGATTAAGAATGTACCCTGCATATAACAGCACTTTAAAAGTTAGATGAAATTTAACCCTTTTGGTGTGGTGTATTCGGCAACAAATTTAATCACTGGAATGTACAATTGACCATAAAATAAAAAAGATTGCAAATAAAAACATTGATGTTTCACGATTACCATTCTACAATACACTATGAGCATTGGAAAGTATATTACACAAGTGTGTTTAGAATAGAATTTTTTTATTCATTGATACTTCTAAAAACAAGTGTTTTACTAAAGTTTTAGAAGCAGTAAAGTTTGTTTGTTTGGGTTTTTTTTTCCAATTCTTAGGGCTGGGACATATTGAACAAGGGGCACTTTCAGTGGAGGTGTATATCGCGCAAAATCTAAAATTTTCATGTAATGTGGACTAAAGTTGCATTTTGCCCTCACACCTTAAGTAGATTTGGGTGACTTGTATTGTTCTCTACACCAGAAGGGTTAAGAAAAAGCTTAGGGAAGTAACTAGTATTATTTTACCTATATTAACAGTATTCATTTTGATTTTTATTTACTTTTGCTAGTTATTTATCTGTATAATAAAGAGGGTGACATTTTATGTTTGTTTATTCATTGGTTACATCTGCTTAAATGAGAAAAAAAGTCTCTCTACCCATGAAAATCCAAATAGTTATTCTTTCAAAATACAATAATCATCTGTATATTTGTACATCTGGTTTTTTTAATTTTGTATTCAGTTTTGAGGTAGTATCAAAGTTTATACTCTTCAAAATATTATCCACGAGTAAGGATCTGACACTTAGATCCTAGGCAGAGCAAACAGATACTATGCTCTGATCCTAGGCAGCAGTGCCTTTCAAAATGTAAATAATTTCTTCTTTTTAACAGGAATTATCCTAATCATTATTATTCAGTTGCAATTAAAAACAAAAAAAAGCAACTAAAATTGGAATGAAAGAAAATAACAAAATTAATAACTGTGACTATACCTCGCCTAAAAATAAATAAAAGATGCTATTAACACTACGAGCATAAAAGAACAATAACAACAAAGATAGCACCTAGATATTGACAGTGTAAAAGATCAGTTTATTGGTTTGATTTGATCTTCTGCTCACCAATGGCTCTTGTAACTTGGTTGGTAAAGTAGCTGGTGTGATTAACTAGTTTTCTTCAATGTGAAAGGGTTTGAAACACATCAAGAGTTTATCCTTATTTTTTCCAATCTGCTGTTTCTCTCGTACACAAGACAACCCAAGTGAGATTCAATAAAGAAATTTTTGAAAGTAAATGAAAAATAGAAAGAAAAATATTGATCATGATTAATAATAGCTGATAATGCTTCATCTAAAAACAAATTTAAAAAAATAGAGTTGTACTTTTTCTTTCTTCTAAATCCTACCAAAAATAAAATTGTTTTTAGCCCTTTGAGCCCTTAACTCCTGAGCCTAAATTCACCTTCTGTTATTTGAATGTGATCTCCACACCAATAAACTGGTGCTACAGTGTGGGCTAAAATAAAAGTACCACTGATGTAATGGACTCAAAGGGTTAACATACTGTTGCAAACAGTTACAAAAAAATAAATAAATAAAATCCTCAGATTCTGCTTTTAGAAACTAAAAACACATATTATGTCTACTTAAATTTCATATCTACCATTCCTGTTTTACCTGCAAAATGTCTCAAATGACTTTTATTAGTAAACATTACACCACCATTTTATAGTTCATCTTCCCTGCCAGCCTCACTACAACTTCATCAGTTTCGCTCTCACTGTCTGTCTGTCTCTCTCTCTTTCTTGCTAATTTTCTGCTTCTCTAGTTTCTGACAATTTTTTTTCCTTTTCCTGATTGATGAGTTTGCTGTTTTTGTGACTATATAGGAAGAGTATGGAAGTAACCTTGAACCTGTTGCTGCCTCAACCTCCTATACACCAGAGTTGGCTGTGACCCCTCCTGAGGAGGAGCAAACAGCCAATGTTACTGATGACCAAAATGAATTATCTTACGAGCAGACGACACAACAATCACAACCTCAACAGCTTGATGGCATGCTGTCTGTGTGTACCTTACCTTACTCTACTATTAGTACTACTAAAACCCTTTTTTATATTATTATTATTATTATTACTACTAGTACTACTATATTAAACTTCTTACCTAAATTTGATCTTGGTTTATTTACACTTATATTTCTATAAACATTTCCTAGAATTGTAGCTAAAGCACTCAGCTAGTAAATTACTAAGAAAGGACAGTTTTGGCTTTTAAAAAAGTTTTCCAATATAAAACCCAATGTAAGTTTCTAAGGAAATTGAACTCAAAATGTGTCTTTGAAATATTATCCTTGGTTAATTTTTATTATATAACTAATATTTTCCTTATGTTTGTATATGTGTAACTGTAACCTGGCAAAAATTGCGTGATCATTGTTAGATCCATACACTTAAAATGTTCTTGGAGAATACAGCAATTTCTAGTGAGATTTGTGACTGAATGATAATTTAGTGTGGTCTGTGTTTACACTGATTTTAGCCATCTTGGTTCTCGATGTATGAAATGCTAATTAAAATCCTTCACTCCTTCCTAAATAGAAGTATCAGTATCATCATGGACTACTTATTACAGTGGAAACCCTAGGGTTGTCCTGTTTAGAATCATTCTAGAAACTATATTTTCAAAGAAAAAATATTTCAAATAATATGGACTATAGTATATATTAAAAAAAAAATACAACAGTCTCCGTTCCATAATAGTTGTAGCATTTAGTACAGTAATAGGCAAACTGCAGCCCACAAATCAGTGCTTTTTGAAAGGCCTGCCTAATTTCATGAGGAAAATAATGTTTATTGAAATATGCACTTATAATATAAAGAAAATAGTTTTAATAAAATTTTGATTCATGGATTCTGAAAATATTCCATTTATTGAATATGTAAATCATATTCATATTGAATACATTGATTTTCCAAATATTCATTTTTCTCTTAATCATTCTACAATATACCATTACAGCAGCTTGTGTTAATCACAGTGATAATATTATACAAAGACTTGAGCCTTTCATTGAAAAGATCTTTTTACCTAAGATTTTAAAAAAATCAGCTTTTTCCTATTTCTAAGGCAGATGCTTAAACATAGTCTTCTGTTGTGAAAATAGTTGCAGTACCTTCAAGAAAATATTACTTTGAATTTGTTTTAGTAGTGTGGCTCACTTGATGGTGAACCATTTCTTATGTGGCTCACTGCTCAAAAGATTTTGCCTGTGCTTGATTTAGTCTATGCAAATATAACAACTATTATGAGACAGAGGTAGTTATACAAAACAGAAGCTATTATAAATTGGTTTGGATTCCGTTCCATTTTTATTGAAAGACAAATTATTATATTAAACTTGATTTTGCTAATAAAAGCAGCTTGTAAATGAGATGAGAAAAAATGAATTTGGTAAAAAAAAAAAAAAAATCTTTGTAATATAAATTACAATGAAATCTAACTCTAAATAAAGTATCTTTAAAATATCTTTACCTGATTTTTGTTATTTAGAATAATCTTAGAAACTTTTTTAAAAAAATAATTGAAAATAATATGGACTCTTGAAAGAAAAAAAAGTACTATATTTGTCTCAAAATGATTGATAGAGTAAATGTATGAAATCTATATTCAAATGTAACATCTATTATGGGACTGCGGTAGTAATACAAAAAAGGCTATTTTAAAATAATTTGGATTCTCTCCCATTTTTATCAAAAGACGCATGATAAATTTAAACATTTAGACATTTTCCTTTTTTTTTTTTTTTTTTCTTTTTTTTTTGTACTGCTGTTGCTGCTGCCAATTATTTATTTGGAATGGCCATTATTTAAAAAAAATGTTTAAGCTTGCAACCTTATTTAGCAGTAGCATGAATATATTCTGCATGTATTTATTTGCTTATTGTCAACCAGTTGATAGAAAGACATAGTTTTTTTGTGGGGTTTTTTTTTTTGCGTGGTGGGGGGGTATATATTTCTGTAAATTTCTCAGTGATTTCTTTGGATTAATACATTAGGAACTTTCAGTTGTTCTTATAGATTTGGCTGTAAAGGTTTATTTCTTAGAGATTGAATCTTATTTTTGTTTTCATATAGAAAATCTTAAAACAGGATTTTGTGTTTATAAGAATTATTTTCTTGAAACCCCTTTTAATTTTATTCAGTATTTTGCCAGTTATTTATTTATTCAAACTTTTGAACTTGTAAGCCCCATATTTTAGGCTGAGTACTATTTTGATATACACCATCAACCTGATATTTTTACTTGTTACTGTTTTCTTGTAGAAAATCTTGAAATAGGATTTTGCATTTGTAAAAATGTTAAATTATTTTTTTGAAACCTTTCATTACTGTTTTAATCAGTTTATATGAAATAAAGCTTTATTTAAACCTTTGAATCCATAGGCCTTATATTTAGGGCTGAATGCTGTTGTATTATACACTGTAAACCTGATATTTTGGAATCAGAGAGATCATATACGATACTAATGATAAAAGGTTTAATATAGCCCTCATTCACTGCCTTTATTTTAATGCAATGATGAGATTGCTTTAAACAAAGATGTCTGCCACCTTAGAGCAAAGTTTAACAGTTTTATGTTCAATTTTTGATGAAATTTATGATCTCAGCTACAAGGTATTTGAGGGACAAAGGTGTCAAAGGGTTAAAGTGATAATCTCTTAGGATATTTTAAATACTAAAATTATACAAAATAATTAAAATTCAAACCAGCTGAGTGATAACCCTTATAAATTCTTGTATGCCAAATGATTTAAAATAAGTACAAACAAATAAGGTTTTGAAATTTTACTTCTTTTTTTTTTTTTTTTTTTTTTTTTTGTAAATATCTCTTGAAACTACATATTTTCCTCCCTTTTAATTTTGTAATTGCATGAATGTGTTAATTGTTTAATAAAATATGGGGGATAACTTCAGTCGATTGAACCCTAAACTGACTACTTCCAAAAGGATACATTTTTTGCAATACAAAGGTTGGCATAACATGTTATTTCACACTGACTTAATGTCTAACTACTAAATATTATACTTTACAGAAAAATAAATAGGTAGGTTTCTTTTTCTTTTAAAAACCATTCTCTGACTTTTTGGCTTAAACCATTAGACAAACATTTATTAAACAAGAAAAAGTTAAACAATCTAATTCTGTAATAAAAATTTAAAAGAATTTTTTTTCAATGAAGAAATAATGTTCGAAGCCAAAATTTAAATGAATTTATATATATATAAATTTTGTGGGCATTTTAAGTGTTATATATATATATATATTCTTAAAGAAAAAACCAAAGACCGGTTATTTTAGGATTATAAATTTATTTCCATCCTGTTTTGCGTTTCTGGTGTAAACCAAAAACAAATATAACAGGACTTCTTCAGATCCATTAGATCTGAAGAATTCCTGTTATATTTTTCTTCGTGTTTTTGGTTCACACCAGAAATGCAAAACAGGATGGAAATAAACTTATAATCCTAAAATAACCGGTCTTTGGTTTTTTTCTTTAAAGAAAGTATTGCTCTGTAAAATTAATTACATTGAGCTCTCTACCAGGAAAATTTAAATGTTCAGCTCTTGAATGATTTTCTTGTCCTGCAGGAATTACTCCCAACTCTGGTTTAACTAGACCAAATAATACTATATATATATATATATATATATATATATATATATATATATATATACTTTCCTTTCTTTAAGAAAAACCAAAGACCGCTTACTTTAGGATTATAAATTTATTTCCATCCTGTTATGTGTTTCTGATGTAAACCAAAAACTCGAAGAAAAAATTTAACAGGACTTATCTCTACCCGGAAAATTTAAATGTTCAGTTTTTGAATGATTTTCTTGTCCTGAAGGAATTACTCCCAACTCTGGTTTAACTGGATTGAATAATACTACTATATATGTATATACACTAAAATGCCCACAACATTATGGGTTATTGACAGGAAAGTTCTATTCCTACTCCCATACTATCAGCATCCTCTGACATTGTGGGAAATAGGATGAAATAAAGATTGTAGATTACAGTACATGAAACTTAGAGTTACAGTATTGGCCTGTTGTAGGCATTTTAATTTATGTTTTAAACCAAATTAGTTTCATTTTTTTTTTTTTTTTTTTTTAAGATAGAGCACTGTTTTAAATCAATACCTGCTACTGTGACAAACTTGGATCTGTTACCCATTATATTTTTCATCAATTATATATAAAAGTGCTCAAAAAGTAATAGATTCTATTTATTTCAATGAAACTACAACACAGGTAGCACACCAACACCTATAGATAGAGCAAGTTTTCAGCTACAAAGCACTATTTTGTCCTAGTCACCCTCATTGGTTATATATTGTTGCTAGCAGCAAACAAGAGTCTGCATGCCATGCTTGTTAAAGATATATGCACCTGTCAAGGTGATCCACTTCTTCACAGCAGCAATAACAGTGTTGTCAGAAAAATTTTGCTCTCATGTAATCCATTTTTCATTGACCCAATTTGAGGCGCTCTTTATTTCATGTGTTGATAGCTATGTTGAACATGGTTTGTCACTTACATTGCTGTCACCACCACTGAAACATATTATTCACTACCTAACTATGCTCACATCCACTGTCTCAAGCATTGCTGAATGTCAATTGGCACAGTTTTTTTCCACATGGAGGACTTCAGTGGAATGCTATCTCTTTATGTCAGACACCATTTTGCCTGATTGCTGCTCAGCTGCTGACTCAAACAATGAAAAGAAAATTATGGTTTATTAACAGGAAGGTTCGATTACTACTGCCACACCATCAATATCCTCCTCTGGCACTGTGAGAAACATGATAAAATAAAAACCAAATTATCTCGTATGTGTGTGTATAATACATATATATTTCATTTATATGTCGTTTTTAAATTCTTTTAAAAATAGTTTTTGACTGTTACCCATTTTATGCTCATTCATTAGCAATAAAAAGAAAATTATGGTTTATTGACAGGAATGTTCAACCTTTACTGCCATGCCATCAACATCCTCCTCTAACATTGTGGGAAAAGCCAGAGATTCTTTTTAAGAGTTTCCAATTATTGGTCATTCTGGCAGTACTCTGTTACATTGTGAGAATAAAAGAGAATAAAGATTTTAACAGAAAGACAAGATAAGAACTTTACCTTATTGGTTGATCCATGAGGACAGATTCTGATCCAAGGTAGAGTTTAATGTTGAGGTCCCTTATACAAGTAGGTAGTTCTAAAAAATGTGCCATCTTGTTGAGGTTTCCCTTTTGGGATGTTTCAGGCATCAGGAATTAATCTTTACTCTACCTCCTTACATGCAATGGGGAGGTATAGTTTGGCAGATTTGGACTTCTAGAATTGAACTTGAATCTGTTGCACACGAAAAACAATCTCCTGAGATATGGAATGTAAACTAAAATCTTACTCCAAGTTAACTCTTTATTCTGAATTGTTGCTATTGGAATGCTTGGTATTTGGGAAGATATTTTAATCAACTCCCCATTCTCCAAGGATCAATATTAGCATTATGTGAGACCCTTGAGGGACCCTACTGAACATGCAAATTACCTAAAGGAAATAACTATTTTATCCCTATACAGCCATTTAATGGCCAAAGAATGAATTACTTCTGCACATTGTTATAAAAAGTAACAAAAAAAGATAGAAAATTAATAATAAAAAATGTGTTATAATATTTAATCAGATGTATTTAATTTTTAGGCAAATTTGAATCTTGAAAATTTTGTCTTTTTGTGATTTAATTTTCAACTTTTTTTTTTTTTTAATTTTCCTGTTTTTGGTAAAGGACAAGTTTCATTCATAGATTTATCTTGAATAAATTCATCTCCCATTTTCAGATCATATTCAGTTATTATCTGATCAGTTTCATTAAAAATAATTTTGTCGTTTTTCTGTATTTTGTCCTAATTTACACGCCACTTAAGAATATATATTCTAATAATCCACATGTTTTTTGCTGATATACAAAACGTAATGAAATATTTATTTATTTAGTTTATTTTCATGGCATTTGCTAAAATATTTCCTACCAACAAGTGTTATTTTGGAGGCACTTGTGGCATAATGATTATAATAATAGGAAATGAACTTGACTATACTCATTTCACATTGTGCTAATACCTTTGGAAAAGGTATGTATCCAACTATTCTCCTTGCAGTTATGGTTAAATAGTGGAGCTAACTGTACTCCTTAGCCTTGGTATGGCAACCAGTCTAGGAGAAATAAAACTCTGAATGCAAACCAATTGTAGACCTGTGTATGGCTTGACTCTGCCAGTCTATTCTTGTTCAAGATATGCTCTCACAACCAAACCAGGTTACAGGACCAGTTTTTCTTTACCCTTACGCTAATTTACTTGGAATAGGGTTATGTTCTGATGACTTTATCATAAAGTTAAAGTTGATCCTAGCTTGAGTATCACTTCCAAAGTAATAACCAGTTTCAAACCAAAGAAATCAGAGCTTAATGGTATCCTTAAAAAAGTGGTCATGAAGTTTCTCTTTTCTCATAGTATGGTGGTCATAAAAGCTGAAAATAGACTCCGCATATCAAGATTTTATGAAATTTTTTTTTTTTCATATCTAATTCAGAGGTGTCTTCACTTTTTCAGTTTGTGAACTACTGTTGAAATGACCTGATCAAAATGATCTACATGTATTAAAAAAAATGCTGAATATAGATATGTACTGAGTATACTTTATATATGCAATAGATGTTCACATACCTTGCTTCACTGCATGAACCCTTACAATACAATGCAACAATACATTTATGGTCACTACCTGCCAAAGCTAGGATAGATGATATAAAAAAAGATTTTTTTGAATGGCTTGCGATCTACCAGTTGATCGTGATTGACGTATTTGGCACCCCTGATTTTATTGAATGGCTACATTCATTACATTCTTTCATTCTTTTAGGATATTTTCATTTTTGTATACTCTTGTGTCAGTGTACTCACTTTTCTAATTGTTAATAGTAATACTCCTCCCATTATGTAACAAAGCCCATTTTTGATGTTCATGTGGGATTTTTTAAAAAAAATGTTTTCATTGAAAATTTAAATTTCTTATGCTTGAAAAAAGCAATTGGGAAAGAGTTCATATATTAATTCTTGTATTTCAAGGAAGATTGTTTTAGGCCATTTTCTTAATCACATCAGTTAAATTATTTTTTTTTCTTTCTTTATCACCTTACCCTGACTCCACCCCCTATATTTATCATTGTTTATATAATGTATATTTAAATTATTTGCACAAAGAAATGAATTAAGTGCATTCAGGAACAAGGTAGAAAACATACTAATTTAAATGGAGGAACAAGGTAGAAAAGATAGTATTTATTAATATTTTGTGTCCTCTAATTGTTATTTTGGTGCAGGATTTTCTTTTTTCATGCTGATTCAAAAAGATCACAATTGCTTATCAGCTTCTTCAAAAGTACCTGAAATGAATAAATGAAAATTTTTTTTATCAAATCTTCATTTTAAAAATATTTCAAAGTAATTTGTATTTCACTGTTTAATTTTGCCTCATATTTTGATAATTTTTTGTTTTAACAAAATGGTTTAAAATTCTCATCCAAATTTAGAAATTGACTCTTTTTGAAGAGGAATTTCTGTTTATAAAAAACATAGCATCTCTGTCTCTTAAGTTTTCTCTTTATTCCAGTATATCAACCCTAAAATCTTATTTGGAAGTTTTCTCTTTATGAACCTCTTTGAAAAACATTTTCATTTAAGTTTAAAATCTTTTTTAATACAAAAAGATTTCAGCGCCCACCAACTATAAACTTTTAAAAATTTCTCACTCCTCCACATCCCACCCCAACAAAGAAAAAAGTCTTAGTTAATACAGAAATTAATGAAATGATTTTAGTTTTCTTTTTGAGGTTCGGAAGCTAAAATCTTCAAGCATAATTTTCGTCCAAAGCACCAATATTTTTGCATTTGTGTTTATAGTTATTTTTATACTGTAGCATTTAATATGAGAATGACTATTCTGATTTATTTTCATTTGTAAACATTCTTTCCTTTTTTTTAGACTGGACAAAAAGTTTCCAAAAAACCTGGTAAGTTGTTTTTTGTTTAGTTTTTTTTGTTTTTGTTTTTGTTTTTTTAATAATGCTAAATTGCTTAAGATATTTTCTGTTTCTTCTCATATTGAAAATGACTTCATTTTACTGCGTAAAAAGTAATTAACTCAAAAGCCTTGCTGGCTGGGCTTATAATATGTTGACTGAATCCTTCTCAGAGAGGTAATACCTTCCCCTCATACACACACGTATACAAAAAAATGAGATCTCCTGGACATGATACTGAACTCTGAGACACCAGTTCTAGAGATCTGGGGGAGTATGGAATACCCCTTCATTGCCATTACTCTCTGATCCACTCTGTCCTGGCATGTTAGTATGTATTAGGATCCCATCTATTAGTCAAATACATATGTTTGAAAAGTATTTGTATTAGATAGGAATTTGTATAGTCACTATAATTATTTTCTAAGGATTATTATTTTTTGAAACCATATAATTGCTTTGCAAATTAATAGTGTTAGTGCATACAAATGATTATCATTAGATAAGAAAAGTTACTTTAAGTTATGCAATTGTATATAAATTATCAATATTAGATACAAATACTTGAAATCATACAACTGTCTGCAAATTATTAGTATTACATAGGAATACTTGATATATAGTTGTGTGTAAACAAATGATTATAGACAATTTTTTAAAGAATGCAATGGATCATTGAAAATAGACTTATGATTGTTATCAAATTCTTAGAAGTAAATCAAATTTTGTCAATAAATATCCTATACAGAGTTGATATGCCATTAAACAAATAAATTAAACCAAGCCATCAAAAGTATAAATTATTCTTTGTTGTAAATGTTATGAATTATCTCACAGATTATCTGTACTTGTTGTACTTATAAGATGGTCATTGATGTACATAAAATATTTTGTGTTAAAATCATTCATTTATTTATTCCTAATATGCATGTCACTTACAAATTGCGGTATCAAAAAATCTTCATTATGATAGAACCTCTGAATATATAACATTGTTATGTTCTCTTTGTTTGATCTTTTGGTGTGGAACTGAGCTATTTTTGATACCACTGTCTCATCAGTTTAATGGAGGGAGCTCTGCAAGAAACAATCCTGTTGAGCTCTCTTCATTAAACTTTCTGTCACATTCTAGCAATATGGGGAGTTGGATAAATGCTTACAGCTATCCTTAGAACACGAAAACTGGCCATTCAGTTTGTAAGTGTCAAAGCTTTCCTAACTGTTGACATTATTTGATGAACCTGATATTTGAAAATAGCCAAAGGATACATCGGCCAAAACATTAAAAAGTATAAGAATGATGATATTGTGATGATTTTCACTTAACTGAAGCAAAGAGAATCTGCTACTACTCATCTTTCGTGTAAGCAGCCATTTTTAATGTATGGAGTGTATATGCTCAGATTCAAGATACTGTTGCATATAAACATTCATGAGTTATGTATATAAGAACTTGGCCAAAGCAAAAGAGCATTTTCGGTTGATCAATGACAGTTTGAAGATAACTAGAACAAGAGTCACACTGGGTTAGAACATCAAGTGTGAAACTTTAGTAGAAAGAAGAAAATAAGTTCTGCCTAAGTGGGTAAGAGAGAAGGAAAATAAATTCTGCTTTGGAAGTGCAGTTTTTATAGCAGCTAGAAAATTGTGACTTGGAACTAGAAGAAACAAGCATTGCTCATTGCAAATATTAAACTGCTTAACTCATTAATTAATTATTAATTAATTAATGAATGAATGACTCATCCCAGAATTTCAAATATGTTATGAGTATTGTGTTGGTTAGTGCTTGGGAGGATATGTAGTTGCATCCTCACTCACCAAGGTTCAATATTAGCTTTAGTATCTCCAAAGATACACTAACACTGAATAAACAAAAGGAAAGATAAGCTCATTTACCCATATAGGAACAGTTAATACTTATATAACCATACAAGAAGTTTTAAGAAGAATACACTCACATATCCCAACTGATAAAATGTACACATATTGTTCCTTGAACAAGCCGTATATAAAAAGAGGTACAAAAACATAAATGCCTTTCTTGAATTCTTTTGGTGTTCATAGTTATGTGGGTTTTGTGTTTTGCTGCTAAAGTTGGAGAAATCATTCACTAGGTGATTGAGACGAAATCTCTTAAATCTACTGAGATATAAAAGGTACATCTTCTTCAAAGAACAGGAATGAAAAAAAGACAAGAAAGGATTCTTGGATCTTCCTCTGACTATAAGGTATTCAAAAGACAAGACCACCCACCCACCTAATCCAATGGGGACGATTATTGTCTCCCTGCATCAACATTTTTATTTTGTTTGTAAAGAAAGGTTAGTGAAACAAAGTCTGCTTAGCAAAGAGTTGTGTGCAAAAATTGAGTTCCAGGATAAAACTTTAAATTTTATTCTTTTTCAGAAATAGCTTCTGTGATTGCTAGCTATACAGCAACTGGCCCTGAGCAACTGTCTCTGCAACCAGGCCAGTTGATCCAAGTGCGCAAAAAGAGCCCAAGTGGTTGGTGGGAAGGGGAACTGCAGGTAAGTTTCTATTTTTCCTTCCTTCCTTCTCATATTATTGTGGCTTCACAGCCCCTTCAGGATTTCCAATCCTGTTCATGGCTACTGTTGTGACGTGGCTCGTACCACCTTGTCATCCGGAAGCCCAGATGTATAAAAGGCATCTCACACATAGCGGTCGGCAGTTGTTGAATAGCGACACCAAGTGTAACGCTCTTACAGCGAGAGACTGTGAATATTGTATATATTCTGGATTGTACTGTTCAACCAATAAAATGATTTAACTCAGTATTTCTCTGCGTATCTCTTCCTTCACGATACTACAGCTACATAAGAGAAAATGCCACTCTTTAGGTAGAGGCTGATCTGAGACAGTTTATCCCAATGCTTTGTTTACAGTCATTCCAAAAAAGACTTGAACTGGAAACTGTCTCCAAAAGGAAACAATTTATCATTAAGAATAATGATCCCTAAATGTTAAAAGCAGTGTATGGGGTAATATAATTGTTATTGTAGAAAATGAACCTGGTGGGTCAGGTTCAAATTCTAGTCCTGTCTGTTTGCATTTCACTTTGTGCTAATACTTATCTCTTCCTGCTCCAGTTATTGCTAAATTGGACAGAATGGGTTCTTTGCCTTAGGAAAGCAATCTATCTACAAGGAAGGAAACCTGAGCAAGAACATAGAAATATAGTTCTGTAATTTCTCTTGAGAGAACCCATATGAAAAGGGGTCACCAAAAATCAAACATGATTCAGTAGAATCTCTTTTCCTTTTTTCATTGCCTCCTGTACAATAACAATATGCATTTTATTCTTTCTATTTCTTAGATTATAATATTCTATTGAGTATCATTAGTTTTCTTATTTGTTTAATACAGTAAATTAAAACTAACTCCAGAGCCAAAGGCTGAGATTAAAGTGGAGGATCTGTGTGTCAGCTATTTTCTTGTTTTCAGGATGTAGCAAAATACAAATCGGGTAAAACTGATTGCAGGGATTCTAAGCCTGTTGAAACACCTCCCCCATTGCATCAATAGTGTAATACTAGCATGAGACTGGGATTTTTATTGACTTTGCTCATGTATAAGTACATGGGCTTCCTTGCTAAAGTTGACTATATGTCAAAACTGCCTCTGAGAGGAGGTGGGTAAATATCAACACTTTTTAATCTTCATGAAATAAATTTCAAGTAATATCTCTTAATAATACCAGTTAAATTTTAGTTGTTTATGTAATAATGTTTTCAGGTTATTTTTTGTACTGCTTCTGAGAAACTGGCTTTGTGTTTAAAAACACATTGGCTCTAAAAAGTAATCAATATTGAAAGCCTCATTAACATAAAATATAGTAATGAAAAAATTGTGAAAAATTCGAATCTAAAGGGTTAAAGGTTATAAAAAAGTTTTTGTGAAAATGTTTGAATGTGAATGATAAATTATGTATAGTAGTTATCAATTATTTTTAGAAGTCAACATGGAGAGAGCTGTTGTGCTAAAAATTAATTTCTTAAACTTGTTCCCGTCTTGATTCATGGGTATAGTGGGGAGGTTTGGCTTAACCTGTCTATCCCTTCTTCTCCATCTTTAGTATGGTACACACCAAATCCCAAGGACAAAGGTAAGTGGGTCATTGAAATGATATTAATATATGAATTATTATTTAATGATTCCTTCTCTGATATCCTCGTTTTCTTTATCATAATTATGAAAATGCCTCGGAAGGATGCCAGATTCAAAAGAAAAAAAACCTGAGAAGAAATAAAAAGTTCTATTTAAAATTCTTGAGGAATATTAGGAAATACAACAGCTGACACATTATGATAAACAAAAAATGTGAGGATACTAAATAACTCTTGAAGATGATAAGTTTGAATTTGATAGTAAAATGTGATTTTAAAAACCAAATTTTTATGTTGATCTCCAGGCACGAGGCCAAAAGCGAAAAATTGGTTGGTTTCCTGCAAATTATGTTAAACTTCTTGGTTCCTCGAGTGCACGTTCAACACCTGATATCCAGAGTGCTATGTCATCTAGCCCACTGCCACAGGTAGCGGTAAGGATCATCATCATCATTCATCAATTTTTTTTGGTTTCTTTGTTTATAATTTGCATAGTATAAACATGTTAAATGCACTTGATTGCTGCAACTATTATTGTTGTTGTTATTATTATTATTATTATTGAAATTGTACTCATAAAAAAAATAATGGTTTTATTTATATATGTATGTATCTGTCATAAAGCTAATTTCTTTGCTGTCTTATTCTCTAAAAAAAACTGTTCTTTATAAAATTTGCATTTTCTAGAATTCAAAACAATTTTAATTGGCAAACTTATTTTGAAAAGCAAAGTTTTGTACAAAAGTTTGTAAAAAAAATTTCAAAAAAATCTGTATATTCTTAAACTTTAGTTGATGGGAACAGGAAATTATTTGAAGAAAAGAAAATTGAAACCAAATATTTCTTTTTTTTTATATTATTATTATCCTACTCCTTCTGAGTTTTTCACACCAATTGGTGGTTTTTCCCTAAATTCTGAGTGACAGCAAGTTTTCTCAGGTCTTCAGGAATCTTCCAAGTAATCTAGCTAATTTCAGCAGTGCTGTGGTCTGGATGGTTTCATTTCTTTCTCCGATCTCCTGTTGCCACAGTGACTTTTTCAGGTCTTTGGAGACCGTTCCAAAAGTATTAACTACAATTAGTATCCTGTCACCTTCATTTTCCACAGAGTATTATTTTACATGGAGAGTTTTTTACACCAACAGCTGATGGCTTCTCACTAGAGTTTGAGTGACAGAAGTTTCCAGAACTCTTCTCAGTATTCTGGCCGATCTTAATAATGCTGTAGTTTGGTTGGTCTCTACTCGTCCTTTTATTTCCAATTCCTCCAATCCCTGTACCAATCATTTGGGGACCATTCCAAAAGTACCGACTACAATTAGTATCACTATCACCTTCATTTTCCATAGATTATTATTATTCACAGCCATGTGTTTGACACTTCTGACATGGTATAATTTTTGCAAATATTTTTTGAGTGAGGGAAAAAAGTGTACCTTATACTTTGAAAAATATACTGATTAAAATAGAAAAATATGGTAGATTGTTCAAAGAAATAAACTATATCATACTTATTATAATTTTTAAAATCTTTTAATTTTAAATGTGTATCCACTTTTATGTTTTTATCAGAATATTTTTGTAAGTAATAAAAACACAAAGTAATCAAATTGAAATGTCTGTTATACCAGTGAGTGACTGTAAATTTAGAATTCTGGGGATGACACTAAATGGTATTCAGTGATATGGGTCTAGTTGTTTTGAAGCTGTGGTGAATGTGAAGTCACCTGCTTACTCCTACCCAGACTGTTAGTATCTCTAAGGGTTCCATTGATAAGTAAAATAGATCTGTTTGAAAATTGCTCATATCAGATGAGAATATTTGAAACCATATAATTTGGTGCAAATTATTAGTATTTGATAGGATTACTTGAGACCATATAACTGCAAATTATTTGTATTAAGAATAGTTATTCAAAAACCATCTAATTTCTTTAAAAAAAAAAAAGAAAGAATAACTTCAGCATCGAATAACCCAACAAGGGTTGATGTGCCATAAAATCAACCTGTAAATGTAAATAACTTTACTTGGTCAGCACCATCTTCATGCCAAAATATTTATTGTCAAAGAGAATGGACTTGGTGAGCCAATTCAGTATCTGGGTAAGACTCTTCATATTTCACAAGGAAAGGCATTAATCCATCTGTTTTCTCCCCTCCTCTAGTTATGAGTAAATAGTAGGGCATTCAGAGATCTGTCACCTTGGCATAGCAACCAGACTTGAAAAAGAATTCAGTGTCTGGACAAAACTTTTTACAATTCACTGGGAAAGTCATAAATCTATCTTTTCTCCCCACCACTTCTCTCGCTATGGGTAAGTAGTTGAACCTACTGTGTTCTTTTGCCTTGGTATCCCAATCAGTCTAGGAAAAGGACAACATTAAATTCTGCTGGAAAATTGATCTTTGGTCACATTATAACGTTGGGAACAGTGTTTGGTAAATACATACTTGCCTTGATCAGCTTAGCAAAAAAAAATTTGGGATTGTTTGCAAGAATTTGATTTTTGTCATGTACTAATTTATATATATATTTTTTTTCAAATTTCAGGGAAGCCGTACAGGCACACCAGCACCAGCAACCACTCAGCAATACTGTAAGTATGATTTGTCTACTTTATGTCTCAGTTCTTTTCTAAATAGTTATCTTAAAAAAAGATATACAGTACAATCTCAAGTTGACAGAACTAATTAAAAAAATGTAATTTACACAAATACAAATGTATTAATATCATACAAGGCTTTTAGTGAGAAATTATAAGGTTAACATTTTTGTAATGCTTTTTCTGAAATTGTGATGTTTATATTTACGAAGATGCGCTTAGTGTAATGGTTATCATCATTGGAAACAGAACTTGCAATCTAATTCAAACGGGAATAGGCATGTTGGGCCCTGTGGGAGAAGTAAAGACAAAATCATAAGTAACATTCTCTTTTTGATACCTACCCATGGATAAACCAGTACTAGCCAATCAGCAAAGACTTAAATATATCAGTTCTGAAAAGAAACAGAATGCAGTCTATAGGATCTGCCAGGAGCAATGAACAATATGGTTTGGTTTGGTTTGGTTTCTTTGTTTAATGGCATATCAACCTTTGTAGGTTATTTAATGCCAAAGCTATTCTCCTAGAAGAACAGTAGTGGTACTATTTAACCCATAGCTGGGAGGATAAGGGGGTTCATACCTTTCCCAAGGGTATTTGCCCAAAAGTGAACGTAATAGCGTGACTGGAGTACGAACTCGCTTACTACGTTTCCGCAGTCCATCGCTTTAACCATTACACCCTGAGGACGCCTCCTGAACAATATGGGTGGATGGAGATAGAAAAATAGTTAAGAGTCTCCATGTTATTTGCACAACTCAATGATGATGACCTCATGCATAGAAAAATATGTAAGGCTGGTCAGTGTAATATTGTAAATGAGTGCTAGAATGAAGTGATCACAGGGTACAAATAGATAAATAATAAAAAATTTTAAAAAATCAACTACCAGAAGAGCGATGAGTTGACAAAGTTTTAATTTTGTCTTGTCCTGTAGGATAAATGCAATATGATATCCTTTATCTGGCACGCCACCCTGAAAACCGCAATTAATAAGAGTTGTCAAAATAATCATCTAAGTAGTTGCGAGAGTGGGTTAAGCATACCACCCACACAGATGGGAGTTTAGGTTCAGTTCTTAAGGCCCTTATTAAAAAAAGATGGGTCTTTTGGTTTACTCTCTTTGTAGCTTGGGACAGGAGCGAGAGAAGTGTGGATTTAGAGAGAAAAAAACTACCCAAAGATCCAAAAACAGCTGGTTCCTTCTAAAACATAGAAAAAAAACCTTGAATCTACTCTGCATATTGTTTTTGGTGGAGGTGTCTGTACCTTTTTACATTCACCAAGGTCAAAGACAGATTCAAGGCTAAATGGCTCCTGGTTTTGGCTGGGCCACCTTCAGATGAGCAATGATGTCATTGACAAGCATTGTATAGCACTATAATCTGGTATCTTTTCCTGGACTCTCGTTTGAGTCTTTGTCCAGCTAGACTCATATTGCACTAAATGAGCTGATGATCATCTTTGTCCAACTGCAGGCTCACATTGTACTAAGTGACCTTATGTCCTGCATAGACCAGCAGGCCTTGAGCCTCGGCTTATGCCCAACCTCCTCTTTTCTTAAGCCCACTCTAAACTGACCATTGGATCATTGACCTTGTGTCAAGTCCTGTCTGTTTCCTTGTATTTCCACAGCCTTAGTAACTGAATGGAGAGAATAAACCACAGAAACTCCTATATTTGAAGCAGGTTGTGTTTTTGTATTTCCCTCGCCTGCTAAATGATCAATTCATTACGATCATCAACATAGCGGTCCTTGGTAACAAGATATTCATAAATATTTTTTGTTTGTAGTTTACACTAAAAAAATATCTCCTTGATTATTTTCTATTGTTTCAGTGGAACAAGTTATCTGTTTATATCCGTACTCGGCTCAAAACACTGATGAGCTTACCTTCCAAAAGGATGACATGATAAATGTAATCAACAAAGACGACCCTGACTGGTGGAAAGGGGAACTGAGTGGTCTAGTCGGTGTGTTCCCATCCAACTACGTGACATCTTACAGCGCTCAACAGCAGACTGCGGTACCCAGCTCTTGTAAGTACCCTGTTTTTCTTCAACAGTTGAATCAAGAAATTTTGAGTCTTGTATACACTGTTGCTATTCAACAATTGAATTGATTTGTTTGTTTGTTTTATTTTTAAGAATCATTTTGTTCCATTCGCTTTGTATCATTCCGTATTGTTTTGTTACAGGTAATTTCATGGGTGTTGTTATATAGAAGCTTATTTTTATATTGGATGCCATTATTCAACCTTTATTTAGATGAAATTATTCTCTATATTAGTTTCCTGTTTCTTTACAAGTATCCCAGCATGCAATTTAATTTAAAAAATTTTTTTTTTAACTCTCTGAGAATATTTACATTTTTCGCTCAATTCTGACTATTGTCCTCATCATATTTGTTATACTCACAATGTTTCGGCTGCTGTATTTTTCAGACTTCTTCAAATGTTTTTTGTCATTGTCGGTAACAATCAGGGAAACATTAACCAAATCTTTTATTCAATCCACAGGGTAAACTATTCTCTTCCTTTATCTAATTCCTAAGAATATATATCTCTTGTAATTTAATTTTCCTTTGTCATTGTGTCTTATGTTTTTCCCTAACCCCCTCTGCCATGAGCACGAAGTGACACAAAGTACTGCTGGTTTGAATTCAGGGTTTTCCTTTTAGACTACATGCCTAACCAAGGCTAAAAAATTTAGTCTGCCCTATTTACCCATAGTTGGTTAGAGGAGAGATGTATCAATGAATTTTCCAAGGGCATTAGCGTGAATTAAGATACAAGCAGCCTTGTCCATGATTTGATCTCAGGTTACTGATTTTATTTTCTATGTTGATAAGTCCTTGTAATTGAAAAGAATTAACATTACAAGAGCAAAATAACTAAGATGATATTAGTTTTTCCAAGGCATGGACACAGGATGAGAATAGTCTACTACCCACCTCACATTAGATTAAATAAAGAGTTTGAAATTCCCTGAAGATTATTGACTCTAACAAAAGACACTCGAAGAAAGCTAGAGTCAGATAGTGTAAGGTAGCTAAAATAGTAGCTAAAATAGTCAGATAGTGTAAGGTAGCTAAAATGTTATGAATATAAAACTAGAGATGAGGACAATTGTATGAATCATATAAATAGTAACAACTCCTGATTTCAGAAATTTAGATCTCAGAGAATAAAATGAGACTAAGCAAGCCTTCTGAGAATCCTAACCCTGTGGCAGCACCTCCTCCATTGCACCAAGTAAGAGGGTCAAAGTAGTCCCCAGCCTGTGGAGCAGTGGTCACAGGCTCAGGGCTATTTTTGGCCAGGCTTATGCTAATGCACATAGTCCCCTCATTAAATTTGACTATGTGTCAAATACTGCAGAGGGTGCCAAAAAGTTCTTAACCCAACCAAAAATTTGTTTGTTCTTTATGAAAATTTAAAGAAAATTTAGAAAGTTTATGAATATGTGGAATAGCATGTACAGTTCATTCCCTTGGTTGGACCTAGCACTTTACAGCACCCTCTTCTTTCCCAAAGGGGATGTAGTTAAATGGGGAAGATAAAATTAATTATGGAGGGAAATAAAGTAGTAAGTTGATATTACTGAAAACATATGTGAATATTTTTTTCAGTGGAAATAACTGTTTGTTTGTTTTTTTTAATCAAAAGAATAGAATTGATAAGATTTGATAGAAACAAAAAACTTGGCAAATAATGTAAGTAACTTTGGTTGGTTGTTAGTAATATTATTACCAGTACATGTATAAAGGGATGCTGAAAAGTCCCCTGTCTAACTAAGAAGAGAATAACCTCAAGCCATGAAGGGTGCATTATCCATATATTCATCCTAAAGTTCAACACACTTATTTTTAAATTTTTTGAAGCCTCAAAAAAATTTTTATTCAATGAATATCTATTTAAAAAAAAAAGTCATTCTCTACTTGTTCAGGCCAAAAATTTTTCAACAGCCTCTCATTTTTTTAAAATTTGAATTTTACCATAATTAAATCTATTTTTAATCTATCATTATCTGCTTGCAGACTCTTAAAGAAATCTTTAAAGCACTCTATTTGTAACTTAACCTTAGTATAATTTCCCAAACATGTTTTTTTTGTCTTTATATTTGTCTGATCTCTTAAGGACAACTAGACTTATAGCCAAGAAATTCTCTCTGGACCCTGGGGCATGTTTTTTATTTCATTAATTTTTGAAAATCCCAAAACTTGTTCCCAACAAGTGCTGCACCTATGATAGTGATGAACTGATTAGCAGGTGAAGGAAAGCAAAACTCACCTCAACTATAAGAGATTTTGTTGTTTATACACTTCATTCAGTCTGTGAAGATTTTAAGACTTTTTTTCTAAGGAGCATTAGTTTTCAAAAAATAGTTTAATACCAAATATGAAACAATGAAAGTTAATTTCTATTTCAGATCATAAAACATTTCTCACTGGTACCGCTTATGTTTTTGTTGTTGTTCAAGTCTTACAATAAGCACATTTTTCTAATTATTTATCAGTAATAGTGAATTATTAGTTTCAGATCAATAGAACTTTTGCAAGAATGAAAGTTACTCTATTTCATTTTATTGATGTTTATTAAACAGTAATCTAAAAACATTATGAATTATTTAATATGAATGATGAAGTACGTTATGACTCACTGAAACACTTATAATTATATAATTGCAAATAAATCATTAATATCCTGTTTCCTTTCGTTATATGTTTTCTATATAACAGACACAATGTTTGGTGTATGTTGAATGGGAACAATGTTCGAAGATGTCATGTAGTTGGAAAGTTACTGTCCATAACTTTGAGAATACTGAGGGGAGGGGTCTCATTCTGGTCTAATGGTTAGCAAGCTGATCTTTATAGATCATTACATTTTAATCTTCAAGAGTGTCTCATATTTATGGCTTTGTGCCAAAGCTAAACTAAGATTAGTCAATCACAATAATTTTGAGCCACCCTGTTGGTGGAGCAGGGACTACACCAACTGCATCTCCTACAGAAGAGTAAGACCTCTCCTGTCCTGGATATGATACCAGACTGCTTCAGAGCATTGGGGAGCACTCTTCCTTGCCATTACTTTCAGATCCACTCTGACCCTGAGTAGTTATGCCTATTAAGGTCCCATCTATGAGTCAAATAAATCTGTTTAAGAATTATTAGTATTTGATAGGGATACGTGAAACTATAAATGTGTGCAGATAAATTATAATTATTAAATAGGAACAGTTACTTAAAACCATGTTATATTGTATAAATTATTAGTATTAGATAATACTTGAAACCATATAACTTTGTGCAAATTAATTCTATTAAATAGAAATGCTTAAAACCATATAAATGTGTGCAAACAAATGATTATTATTAACAAATAAATTAAAAAAGTGATTTTAAAAAATGCAATGAATATTGAAAACAAAGTTCTGATTACAATCAAACATTTACAAATTAATCAAATTTCAGCATTAAATAATCCATAAGGGGTTAATATGTTGTTAGATAAAGAGAAAAGGAAAAACTTTCAGAAGGGGTATTAACATTCCATTTATTTTTCAGTTGAATCTCTTCCTTATGTCTTTGACATTATTTTAACTGATCTGTTCTATATGCTATCTGTACAGAAAGATAAGGTCTATTATTATCAAGGAAATTAAATTGTCCAAATTAAATTTTGAATATTAAGAAAGTTTTTATTTTTTCCAATCTTCTTTATGGTGTTATAAATTACTTATGTCTTCTAATAGTTAGAATAATGTTATCAAGGACTGTAGCTCGTTAAATGATATTCCAGTCTAGATTTGACTGTTGACTGCAGAAACTTCATTTTCATTACGGTGAATATTTATGTATAAGATTCACTATTTTCCAGTTAGGTGTGCATATATTATGCATGAAAACTATATAATTACCTTTTTTTTTTTGGCCACTTGCCTTCCTATATTCTGGATAGGATTTGAAAACAAGTTATATCTGTAGTCCAAATTAATGTCTTTTATGATGTTACAGAGAAATATCCAGTAGAATCTGTGTTCGTTTATCATTTTCTTTCTCCTAATATGAGCTTATTTTCACAAAGTTTGTGTTTTAAGACAAAATGTAAACTATATGAATTTTTTATTTTTCAAGTCAGTACAAACCGATAAAAATGGTAAATTTAGCTGCTACAAAATCTAAAAAGTCAGTGCATATTATACATAAGAACTTTTTCCCAGAATTTCACGGTCCAAAGTTAAGGGTGTGTATTATATAAATAATCACAGTATATGTCTAATGTATTTTTCTTGTGAATCATTTTTGGGGAAAATGTGTCTCGATATTTGTGTGCTGTTTTATATAGGGTTTGTTTGTTTTTAATAAACAAGAAATAGGATATTTGATTTAACAATTTTATATGTTAATGTCAAAGATGTTTTGTTTTATTTATTTATTTATTTATTTTTTTTCTGAATTAAAAGAAATGTTGAAGCTGTTTGTTTTTTTTTCCCTGAAAAATTTAGTTATCTTATTTTACTGTGAAATTGTATATTTACTTGTCAAACTGGAGAGCAAACAATCAAAAGTAATCAAGTTAATGGTATAAAAGATCTATCCTAAAAAAAAGAGTGGCGTCTTTGCTAGAAAGAAGGAGGGAGGATTTAATCAAAGAATTTAAAATAATGACATTTCTAAATGTAGCATACTATTTTTCATTATCTCACCTTAAACTGGTAATCTTTTAACCAGAAATATCTCAAAAACTAAATCTTCTAAATGATGTTGTTGTTTTTTTCTACTAAATGGTTTAATATATTTTTTTAAATAGTAAATCTTTTAAGAATAATTTGGCTAAGTTTAAGGTCGGATTTGTGTTTACAAGGAGATTTTTTGGATCCGTCAGATAAAATTATCAAGAAATTCTAAGTGGTATCTTATCTGTTTTGTGTAACAATGGCATAAATATCAAATGGTGAAACTGTGAGAAGTCCCTTATTTAGTGGATACTATATAGAAAGTATGGCAGAAACTCTGCGTGATGTGTCTCTCTTTACACATCTTTGTGGTCCACTGTGACCCAAAGTGATATTACATGTTAGGCTCCCATCTGTGGATTAAATAGATCTGTTTAAAAATTATTGGTATTGGATAGGAATATGTGAAACCATAACTGTGTACAAACAAATGATTATTTGTTGATAGAATTAATGATCTTAGATACAAATACTTGCAACCATTTTACTGTATACAAATTATTTGTATTGAAAATATTTACTTGAGGCCATAATTGTTTTTCAAGGATGATTATTATTATTATTAGTAGTAGTAGTAGTTGAAACTATATAATTACTTGCAAATCATTGGTGTTAAATAGGAATGTTTGAAACCATATAACTTAACAAATTATTTGTATTAGGAATACTTGATGTCATATAATGGCTAACAAATGATTTTTGTATAAAAAAAAGATGTAATGGAACATTGAAAATAGTTTTGATTATAATCAAACATTTAGAAATTAATCTAATTTAGTCATTAAATAATCCATGAGGAGTTGATATGCCATTAAAGAAATAGACCAAACCAACTAATCAGTTATGAATCCCCCCCCTCACACTATTAATTGTTAGATCATACCTCCCAAATCTATAATTATTAAATCTGTATTAGATATAGAAATATAACAGGCACCTTGTGTAATGGTTAGCAAGCTAGACTTGCAGACCATTACAGATGAGTTAAAATCTCACTGGGTGCTCTGTATATCTGATTTGGTACCATGATTAAACTTTGTGAATAACTTCTAATTTACTATCAAGAAAACACCGATTCCTACTAAATCCCCAAAGTTAAACAGCAATGAACCTATTTGATACTTAGATGAGTGACCACTTAAGCAACAGCAGGTACAGTGACCAACCTGAGGTCTCATTGGGTGCCCCTTTCATATGGCCTTGTGCCACATCTAAACAAAAAGCTTAGTAAATTACAACCTGAGGTTTGTGTGCTTTATCTTAGCAAAGTTTCGTAAATTACAACATATTTCTTGGTTATGGGGAAAAAAAATAATGTAGTGTTCTTTCTTAAAAGCTGTGATTTTAATGAGTAGAAAAAATAAGAAACATTTTACAAAAGCTTTTTGCTGGTTACATTACTTAGAAGTAAGATTTTTTTTTTTTCTTGAATATTAAAATATTCCATGTCTCCAATTATGCATGTTTAATTTGACCTTTGAATTATTACTCCTATAGGGGTCAACCATACCCATTTTTAAAAATCTAAACATTAGAATCCTCAAACTATTGCCCGGGCAAAAATATATTCAATAAGTAAATATAATTTCTGAATGTTTGACAAGAGGAATAATTAGATATGAAAAAAAGTAAATAGACTTTTTGATATTCAAACAAAAGTTTTTTATTTGAAAATCTAGAAATAATTCAGGAATATGAGTTATATAATTTAATGATTAATGAACTTTGTAAAATCTGCCATATCATAACAAAGTTGTTTTGAAAACGCAATGCAAATCTTTAATACATCTTTCTGAACATTTTCCTTATTTAATAAGTATTCTGTTAGACTTCTTCTACCTGGTTTTCAGCTTGGATTAAACCGTAGTATATGTTCTCCTTCAACTGTATTCTTGTTTTCAAATGGGATGTAACAAAACTCAAGATAACTTTGATCCTAGGTAATTCCAACTTTGTGTTAGCACCTCCCCCATTGAACTGAAGGTTGATCAGAGTAATCCAATACCACTCTGACAGTTGTCGTAGGGGCTGGGGGTGTTTTTATATTGCTCTTGTGTGTGCATCGGGCTCCCTAGTTAGATTAAATCATGTATTGTGTTTATGCACCCTAGTAAATTCAGTTTCCTGTTCTGTAAAATACATATCAAAGTGTAGCTTAACTGTGAGAGTTAATCACTGGATATATTTAATGTTTTTTTGTTTTTGTTTTTGTTTTTTTTTTTGTGGGGAAGGCTTATTGCTAGTGAATTACTCCTCCCAAGTATATATCTTTCTTTTTTAGTTGATGATAAGGTTCAAAAAAGCATTGCTTAAACTTATAAAAAGTTCCTGATGAGTGATTCCCTCCCCAATTGTTGCTGGGTACCTGCAATCAGATTTTATAAAAACAAGTTTCTTTTTAATTGATCTTTAATTTCATCCACATCACCTGCTTTAAAAAAGCCATATGCAAATTTAATAAAAATGTTGGTTGTCACTTTTTCCATTTCTCATATTATTGATTGTATCAGCATTTTACTTAAAAAAATTAAAATTTTACTAAAATTTTACTTAAAAAAAAAAAATTTTACTTAAAAAAATTTTAAGTTATAGATTTCTTTTGTAAAACTGATCCCCCCCCTTAATACAATCATTTTTATATTTATTTTTTAAAAGATTCATATATAGTTGTTTTGTTTTGTTTTTTCCAAATAAAAGGTTACAAAACAATGTTCATTACAAGAATAATTTTTTAAAATCGTCTATTTTGTTTAATTCATAGTGTAATTTATATGATTGATTACTTTATCTCTGGTATTAGTTTGATAAAATTTAAGTTTAATGCTATATGTGTTACATGAGTTTTTGGTTTTTTTTTTCATATATATTTTTATAAATTCTAAATTTTATTGGTTTACTTATGCTAAAGGTGATTTATATATATATATAAAAAAATGTATTCTTTTTTAAGCTTGTAAGAATTGAAGGACAGTATTTCCTGGTGTTGGAGGTGCTATCCTCCCTCCTAAAATAAAATTCAAGCCTTGAAGGCTGAAGGTTACTTATTTTTATGTTTGTTTATTTATTTTCCAAAATTTTCCAAGTCCAAATATAGAAGTCTGAAACATTTTCAACATCCAGAAATACAATAGTTTAAAAATATGTGTTAACTTTAATCTGCAGTAAATTTAACATTCATTTGTTTATATATCGTTCAGGAAATGTTTATGAAAGGTTTTTGCTTGCATTTATTTTACATCATTGAATCAATTCATTTTTTTTTCCCCCCATTTTTTTTTTTTTTTTTTCTTAACACTTACCTATTTCATTATAACTTTTAATTAGTGTTATTTGTGGCATTCTTTAAAACAATGTTTTGGATTGTATTTTTGATTTATTTATTTTTGTTTTTGTTATATATATTTTTCAAAGTTTTGTAAAGACTATGTCTAAAATAATCTCTTATTTTCGAGATTCTGCTATCACTTTTCATTTTTCGTGTAGTTCTATGCTTTTATAGAAATATTTATGAAATATCTGCAAAACTCTTTATTACTGTATTTGAGTTACATAACTTAAGTATCTGCCTTTTTATTTTTATCTGCATATATATATATATATATATATATATATATATATATATATATATATAAAAGTCTGCATAAAATTGTGCTTACTGCTATTATGAAAGAGCAGGTAATAAAAACAATTACGAACACTAGAAGTCTGTTACTTAAAGTTTCAGGTGATGTTCGCAATCATCAGATAGAGATGTGGGAAAAGTGACTAAGCAATTATATTTATAGTCACTTGATAAGACGTTAGTTCACGTGACACTCAAACAAAGAGAAAAATGTGTGTGTGTGTGTGTGTGTGGAGATATATATATATATATATATATATATATATATATATATTTGAACATAATAGACATTTTTTGTCTACATATTTTTTGTTAATCCTTTCAAATTGCCGTATTGATCTTATGGTATTCGGCAGGGATTGGTTGATAATTAGTCATTACCTAAGTACTTTCTACCCAACTTTGGGCCATCATCAGCAGAGGATGTATAACAAAAGTGTTGTAACTTTTGTTTGTACATTACTACTTAGTAAGAATGAGCATTTGTACTGTTGTATTGTGTAGCGTTTACTTTTCGAATTTGTTTCTATAGATAGCGTCAGTAGCTAAAGACATTTAAGTACATTAGCACTGGTTTCAAAATTATATATATATATATATATATATATATATACACTCTTTGTGTGAGTGTCATGTGTACTTCATCTCACCACATGAATATGGTTGATTAGCTACTTTTCTCACATTTCCCTCTGATGATAATGCACACCACGTGAAACTTCAAGTAACAGATTTCTAGTGTTGATAAATGTTTTAGATTAGTGTTCACCACTGGACCGGGAAACCAGGGTTCAATCCCAGGTTGAATTATGCTAAAGACTTACAAATATGGTACTTGATGTCTCCTTGCTTAACACTCAGTCTTATAAGGTATGGATCAAGGGTAAGTGGAGCAATTCAGGGAAAAAAAACAGTACCCTCTCCTACTCCTCTGTGTAGTAGCTATTGAAAAGGTAGCCTTCAGGTCACCTTCAACTACAGTCGGCCTTTTTCAAATACTTCTGATACATTCATGTACTTTCTTTTAAGGAAATTTTATCAATTTTATTTTTGTTTACTGTACACCAGATCTTGATAAAAAGATCTTTAATAAAAATTGATAATTCAAAGATCTATTTCAATATACAATGCCATTCTTTTATCCTGTGAAGCCTTGTATTCTTCATCATGCTAATGTTTCCAGCAAAGTTTTAAATTTGGGTATTTTATAGAATGTCTTAAGCTTCGAGACAAAGTATAATATAAATTATATATGCACATTTCTCTTGACATTCTGTAGGTTGATATCTTTTTTAGACATTGTCAAATCTTCATTTGCTTTGTACATGTGAATTACCCTTTTATCTCATCATTTTGATTCAGTATCATTTAATGCTGCCTCATAACACAGACCTTTCCATTTTAATACTCACAAATCCTGTGAGATAAACACCTGTTAAGAATCAATGTTTTTAGGCAATATTATTAACCCTGACTTCTGCAATAAATGAAATCAAATTATGAAATGTTCATAAGAATAGTTAAGGTTTTAGGAGGTGCCCGTGGTGTAATGGTTATCGTTGCAGGAAATGGACACGGCGACACGAGTTCAAATCTCGGACGAGACTGATTGTATTTCACATAGCACTAATACCCTTGGGAAAGGTATGAATCCAATTATTCTTCCTCCAGCTATGGGTAAATAGTAGGGCAGACTAGGTTCTTCAGCCTTGGTGAGGCAACTAGTCTAGGAGAAGGAAAACTCTGAATTCAAACCTGTTAAACTCCGCTTAAAAAATTGACCTTGTGTCATATCCTGCCCGAGCGGAGGGGTTGGGTAAATATGGTATAGTTTAGGTTTTAGATACCACTTCACCAACAATTTTTCATCTCTTTTCTTGCCCAGCCAGCTGGGGCTGTAGAATACACCGACTGCTTCTTTGCAGAGGGGTAAGACGAGTGTCCTGGATATGACGCTAAACAATCTGATAGTGAGGTTCCAGCAATGCTGGAGTTTTGGGGAACGCGGAGTACCCCTTCATTGCCATTGCTCCCAGGTCCACTCTGGCCCGGAGTGGTAGCACCTGATAGGGCCCTATCTATGGGTTAAATAGAACTAACGGCATACTTATGCTATACTGAATTGTTTGAATAAACTGAATAGCTTCAAATAGAAATGTTTTTGACAATTAAACCATACTTACATTTAAACTGCGTGCTTATGTTAAACTGAATTATTTGAAATAGAACTGTTTTTAACATTGAAAATGTATTACACTAAACTGAATTGTTATATATAACTCAATAAACTGAATAGGTTGAAATAGAAATGTTTTTGACAATTAAACTGTGTACTCATGCTAAACTGAATTGTTTGAAATAGAACTGATTATTTACATAAAAATGGATTTGGCATTAAATAACCTACAAAGGTTGATATGCCATAAAACCCAAACAACCAACCAACCATCTCTTTTTCATTATTTCTTTAATTAGTTTGTAAGGTTACCTCCCTTGTCTTCCTAAAGAAATCCTGCTAATAACAGCTAATTGGAGTTGCCAAAGGTGTATGAAAAAAAAAATGCACAAAAATCTCATTCTCTCCAGCCTGAGAAACAAGACATGTTTCATTCTTCTTTGAAGGGCTTTTTCATCCTCAGTGAACTTTGTCATATTGAATACAAAACGACAGAATAATACACAGCATTCAATCCCCTAAATTTACTCGCTCACAGGTATATTTAATAATTTGACTCAACCAACAACTAAAAAAAACTCTTCTCAAGTATGTAAGTCTCTTGCAAACTTTCATCTATTATAAAAGCTTCACATTTTTATGATAACATTTCTATATACTTATTCATTTCACTCCCTTTCTATTCTTTTTATTTAATTTGCTCAAACTCTAAAATATGTTGTTAATAATTCATAATCATTCTTATATTTATTCTGTGTCATGATACTTCATTTCTCATTCTGTTATCCTGCCAACTAATATTTTCTACAATATAGGAAGAGTTTCCATAGCGTAGTGACTAACATGCTGTACTGTAACATTGTAGCAAGTTAAAACTTCAATTACACTATTACGTTTATTTTTATACTAATACCCTGGCGAAACATATGAATCCCCTACCTTTTCCTTCCAGCTATGGGTTATATAATATCACTACTGTTCCGCTAAAAGGATGGATTTGGCATTAAATAACCCACGAAGGTTGATATGCCATTAAAAACAAAAGAAACCTAATCTACAAAATATATGCAAACTTCTAATGTGTCTACAGTTCTTACAAATTTATATTCCTCAGACTTACAGTCATTGATAGAATATCCAATGCTTTGTGGTTTATTTCTTACTTTGCTACAAAATACTTGACATTCTATTGAATAACCAGGCATTTCTTTTAAAATTCTTGATAAAGTATATAAGGCCCGAATGAAATAAGTTTATTTTGTTCTTTGCTCCCTTGCCTTCATCAAAAATACTAAGGATTCTATAAAATACGTATACCTATAGAGTTTAGATTTCACATTTTGCTAGTGACAATACTGTATACATTCATAGTTTTTCAGTCATTATTTCCAATGTATTCTAATTTGATAAAAATGTATTTAACAAGTCTGGGATATATTTTTTACCTGAATTTCTATTTTAGTAAAGATTAATTAAAGTTTTGTATGTTTAATTATTTGCAAATTATTCTTATCTGCGAAGTTGAAAATTTTAACATTTCTTTCAGAACAGGGGTCTCAAACATGCAGCTGAATAGTTTTCATGACAAATATTTTCCTAAAATTTGGTAATTTGTCTCTCGCCCCTGACCACATTTTTTCCAGAGAAAGGTAGAATGTACTTTTTCACTTCAAGATCAAAAGCTGAAAATTAGAAATATACAACCAATTTTATATACATTGGGAAAAAAATAATTTTAAGAAAGTTATTGAAATCTATATTGCTTTGTTTCAAAAACCTATTGTGGTAACTGAAATTATTGAAAAATCAACTCGCACAACAGAACCTGAGTTTCGGGAGCGGGGGTGGGGGGTATTTCATTATGTAAAAAAGAAATAGATTAGTTAAATCCCATTGACATTGGGAAAGTGTACCTAAGATCAGTCATTTATTAAGCTTAGTTTAGTTGTGGCACAAGGCCAGAAGCATGGAGGCACCCAGTGAGAATTGAACTCATTAACAATGGTCTGCTAATCTAGCTTGCTAACCATTATAACACATGAGGTGTCTGGAGATAACAGATATTTCATGGAAATTGAAAATCATAGTAAATATTTCATAGGGTATTGTTAAATAAACAGAAATTATATCTGCTATTTCTTTAAATATGATAAAACTGAATTTTGCTCTTGTTTTCTCTGTTTTAATAATAATTATAGTACAGTTTATTGTAATTTACTTATGAAATACAATAGAATGAAATAGAAACTAACAGAATTAATAAATACCATAAAAGAAAATTTAAATGTGAAATTAGGTCCCCTAAATTTTGTACAAATTCAAATATCCTACTTACTATCATACAAGTATTGATTTTAAAGAGGAAAAATAGCAGCCTCTCTGCTGTATTACAGATTAGCATTATGATTGGTGAAAATTATTCCTCTTCCTCATCTTGCTGTATGTTGAGTTTGAGACCCCTGGTTAAGTGAATTACAAAATTTAATTATTTGCAGATGATTCTAATCTGCAAAGCTGGAAATTTTGGTGTCTGTTTATTTTAAACTAAACACTGAATATAAACACCAAGATACTGATTTTTTTTATAAAAAGAGAAAAGCTGTAACAATTGAAATCACATTAAAAAAAGTTTTAATTAAAAGGACGTTGAAATTATTGGGTGAAGTCATAAACACTTTTCGTTTTAGTAAAATATGATTTATTCATGAATAATTTAGCAATGAAATAATTTCAATCAATTGTAGATTTGCAATTATTTTGAATCACCTCTTGTTATTTATCAGCTAGTTTGTTGATTCTTCTCAAATAAAATTCTGCTGGTTTTCAGCTGAAGTTGTCTAAAAATGTTTTCATCTGATCTTCTTGAAAGCATTTTTTGTCATTCAGAACATTTTGTAGAGAAGGAAAATATGAAAATCACTTGGTGCAAGATCCAGTGAATATGGTAGATGAAGTAGAAAAGACCAGCCTTAATCCAGTGTTTTTTCCTGCATGGTTCTTGCTGAATGTAGCCTTGTGTTATCATTGAGAAGCACAATGTTTCTCCTATTGACAAGTGTAGGGTGTTTTCTTAATAAAAGATTTTATAAGTCTACATTGTATGGCTGATTGCAGTGTAAAAACTCCAAATGAATAATACTGCAATGATCTGGCTATACACACAGCATAACTTTTCTTCCATGAAGCTCTGCCTTTGGAGTAGGCTATAAAGATTCATCCTTGTCAATTCACTGCCTTTTGCATTGAACATTGTCATAAAAGACCCAATTTTTTGTCACCTATTTTGAGAAATGCTCATTTCTCTGTCTTGAAAGAAAACTTTTTGCTATGGATAATATGATCTTCTGTATTCTTCTCAATAAGAGTATGAAGAAGCCAAACACCTCGCTTGCTCACTTTTCCTAACTTATCCAAGTGATGACAGATTGTCAATTGAGATGTGTTGAAGTCAAGTGCTAATTCTCTTGTACTTTTGTGCAGATTAAATTCCTCCAATTGTCTTAAAGAATTTTCATCCAGGTCTGGATTCATCTCTCAAAGACATATCACCAAAACAAAACTTTGAAAACCAGTCTCGGACTTGGCAGTTTGTAATGACCCCTTGGCCATAAGTAATTTTTTGAGCTTGCATGTCGAATGTGCACTTTCAGTTTCTCCATTTTAGAAGAGTGAGATTGTAGATTAAATTATGAGGCGTACTCTTTCATTATTAAAACAAGAATGATCAATGAAGGCACTTTTTAATCAGCTAATTTCAGGTTGCATTTAAAACCTTGAAAGTTTGAAATGAATTCGCAACTTGCTTTTAAAAAGTGGAAATTATTTATGACTCAACCCCGTCTTAGCATATTAAAAATATCTTCCGGTAGTTGTCTTCCTTGTGAAATGATCAGTCAAAACAGTGTTTTAATATTTCTATACATTATAAAAATTGATATTTAGCTTAAAGATTTTACTGACAACATTATACATTTGTTATTTCAGCATAAAATTATCATTTTGTTTGTCCTTGTCTCTGTGTTATAGAGAGTATTTTTACTAACATCTTTTTTGCCTATACTCTGTGCAAACACATTTTTTGTATTTGTGTTTTACTTACCCTATAGTGTATTGTCATTTTTTAAACTTTTTTTTCATTATTTTTTGTTTTTGTATTGTTTTGTATTTTGGAAAAAAAAAAAAAAAGAAACAAACAAACAAAAAAAAAGATTATGCATGTATTTTCCATGCTTTCTGGAGTGTATCAGAGATCTTCTCCTGCAGATATTTTTAAATGCTAAAACAAGTTTTCTGATAGTAGAAGCAACTAGAAAGAAAAGAAAAAAATAAAGAAAAGAAAAATGAATGAATTAAAAAAGAATAATTAAATAAATGTATGAGCTTGAGGATATCTATGGAGAGAAATTCATGTGCCCGAAAGGAACACGATACCAAGATATTCTTGGGCAGGTAAGTCTAAGCATCTGTTTTAAGAATTATGTTGAGCTAAAATGAGATTGTTTCCCTCCCTTTCATAATATTTAGTGTTTTATTAAGATAATTTTTAGAAGACCTTGTTTCTATGCTTACATTTCCATTGATACATTCTCTAATTACTTACTTTGAAGTAATAGAATCAAAAATAACTTTGAGCTTCATATATTGTATTCAATATTTGCTTCTCTTCTTTTATTTCTCTTTTCTTTTCTTTTTTTCTTTTTTTTTAAAAAGTTAAATAGAACTTCAATCAGCAACAACTAATTTCCTCTTTTCAACTGATAACATAAAGTATTTTATATATATATATATATATACCTTTAAGAAAAACAAAAATTGGTCACATTAGGATTATAAATTTATTTCCATCCTGTTATGGGTATTGATATGAATCAATAACACCAAAAATAACAGGACTTCTTCAGATCTAATGGATAAAATAATTACAGCCAGAATAGACACAGGAGGAGAGGGTGGGAGGGGCCAGAAGATAGGTGAAGAGTTTCCTACCCATTTACATTATTGTGATTCTAACCGGTAATAAAAAAGAAAAACCGGAAGTGGGTAAATGGAGAGGAAACTCTTCACCCCTCTTCTGGCCCCTCCCACCCTTTCCTCCTGTGTCTATTCTGGCTGTAATTATTTTATCCATTAGATCTGAAGAAGTCCTGTTATCGTTGGTGTTATTGATTCATATCAATACCCATAAAAGGATGGAAATAAATTTATAATCCTAATGTGACCAGTTTTTTTTTTTTCTTAAAGGTGTGTGTATATATATATATATATATATATATATATATATATTTTGTTTTTCTTAAAGAAATTATTGCTCTGTGATGTCAGTTTCATTGAGCTCTTTACCAGGAAAATTTAAATGTTCATAGTTGAATGTTTTTTTGTCCTGATGGAATTATTCCCAACTCTGGTTTAACTGGACAGAATAATATATATATATATATATATATATATATATATATATATATATATATATATATATAAAGAAATTTATAAGCCATTATATGGGTTTCATTAAGTTGAAAGTGCATGATTGGCGAGCTACATACAACTCAGACATAAAGAATACCTACCCTGATACCAGTAGTTATCCTTGTAGACTTAATTTTAAAAAAATCTTTGATTATATGGAAATAACCTTTGATATCTTTGAAGTTTTCCTTATGGTTTTTCTTACTTGCATATCATGCAACTTTCTGAGACCTAAAATTTAGCCTAATATTAGCAAGTCACACTATAGACGAAATACAAATTTTGTGTGTGTAAATAGTTGGCCAAAGCTAGGCCTAGGCCAACTGGTGCGCCTACAATTCCCATCTGCAAAAGGCAACAAATAGTTCCAGATAGTATTGAATGATACTCAAGTATGTACATTATTTTTTGTCTACTTAAAGTTGATGTTAGATTTTTTAATAAAATATTTTGTCATGTTAGTGACATGACAAAATATTGAATAAAAATAAGATCTGCTTTTAATATGCAACAGAATTTTTTTTTTTACAATGACAAATTTGATACTGTTTTCTTGTAATCAAAAGCCAAATTAAAACTTGAAATATATTTAGATTATTATGATACATTTTACAATTAGAAATAAAACAGAAGTTTATAAGGACATCTCCAGTCAGTGAGGAAAACATTGCTTTCAGCAGATAAAGCTGATTAATTTTACTTTTTCAAATATAGATCTAGATCAGTAATTTTTTTTTTTTTTTTTTTAATATATAATTTGAATTAGAAGCATTCATGACAGAACTTTGAAGAAGAAATCAAATTATAAATTGTAAAATAGAAGTATAAATTACTCACCCACCCTTAGAATTTATTAATTTAAAATTAACTGAATCAGTTTTCATAATTATTCAATATTGATTCAAAGTTGTGTTTTTTTGTTTCTTTTACTCTGATCAATTTTGACTTACTCTATAGTTATCACACAAAAAAAAAAAAAATGTTATTTAACAAAAAAAATATTCTTCTCGTGAATTGTTGACAACTCATTCTTTACCCATAATATTACTATAGAAATATATTGCTGATAATTTTATTATAGAAATATGTTACAGATAATGTTATTGTAGAAATACATTGCTGATAATGTTACTGTAGAAAACAATCACAGATAATGTTAATATTGAAATAATGGCCTCTTCTGATGCGTAATTCTCCTCAGTGATTCCCTCTTATAATTCTCATAATTAGGGGAAAAGATATATATTCTATTATTTATATCTTTAAAAAAAATGCAGTTGTATTTAATGAAACAAAAGTTTTTGTAAAAGCTCAAAACTTATCTATGAAAATAAAATTGTGAATCAGAAAAGAAAATTATAAAGAATATTTATATGCAATTGTTTTATTAAAAGTAGTATAACCTATAAATCTAAAGTTTGTCAATAATGTGTACTTTTGGTGAGGCTCATTAAAATACTTCTGTGGGGCCCTAAGAAATCTGACATGACTTCAGAGTGGGTTCAGAATATATAGCATGCTAGTAAGAACCAATGATTTATAAGTTCTCAAAATTAATAGAAAGGAACCCCCTGATAAACTTGGCATTCTCTGAATGTTTATTATCCCTCCCCGCCTGGTATTGATTTTCACATAACTGACTTAAAACTTTTGTCTTTTTCCTGGTTGGTCATGTCATCTTCAGTTCTGAGCTCATTCCTTGTTTTATCAAGTATAGATAGGATCATTAAACATTTGTAAACAATTCACACACACACACACACACACACACACACACACACACACACACACACAACTAAAAAGAACAAACAAGGAAGCATATAGAACTTTTTAAAAAGTTTTTCTTGTTCAAAAATAAAGGAACATAGTTCCAGATCCAATGAATACAGAAATCAGCCAAAAAATTCAGTTTTGGACACTTTTGTCTGTGTCTCCAGCCATTTTCAAGAATGGTATTTTGTTTTTGTGGAATTTAAATGAGGTTAATTTTCATTGTATCAAGCAGTATAAGGAATGATATGAACTGGATTTTTCCATAATTGTTTTAAAGAAAGTTGGCATGAGCCTCTGAAGTATATGTTGACTGTGTAATGATTGTTTGAAACAAACTGAGCAAAAGCCAAATCATACCTTATGACTTGAGACAATAAAATTTTAACATTACAGGAACAGCCTATTTCAGTGATTAGGTAGTTTGTTTCGTTCTTGTCTTTTTTTTTGTATGTGTGTGTCCCCCTCATTATAACAGGTACACATTTTGCTCTCGCACACACACCAAGACAATGGCATATGTTTGATAGTAGTAATATTTTTTCAGTGTATAAGATACAATCTTATTTTCAGGAAATGAACAAGTTGGCTAACTTAGTTTTAGGTTTTATTGCACAAGGTGTATACACTTATGAACAGTAAATAGAATCTATTCTGTTTAGGTCTGTAAGTTATTCATTTCAGGTTGGTGATTTGACTAATTTATCAACTGAAATATAATAAAAGGGGGGGGGCACTTTTCATATATATTGAAGTAGACAGCTTTTGTAAACATTTTTTTTAAATTCCTGACCACTGTCTATCCCTTTCTTCCTCATTTGTAATGCATTTCTATAGTAAATGTTTATCCATGATATATGTAATTGCACCATCTTTATTTTTTGTCTTTATCAATATATAACATACAGATCAAATATCAAAACTTACTCAAAAATTTGTTTAAAAAATTGTAAAATTTATTACCATAGACAGCCATGTATACTGCACATGTGTGTATAGTGAGCACTCCTAGTTTCAAATGAAAATAAAAAACAACAACAGTTTTCTTGTACACCATGTGGTACTTTCTGTCTGAGATGAAAGATCACCAGATATGACAAAGAAATGTGAAAAATAGTTATTTTAAAATTTTAAAAGTGCACAGTATACACAGCAGTCTATGATATTTATTTTTATTTTTTTAATTAGAATGTTTTGTAAACCCAGGATAATCAATTCTTACCTTTATTCAGTCTGTTATCTTTTGAAACTATCCTGTAATAATCTTTGATCTCGTGAAATCCTGAACAAACCGGATTGATGTTTCTCTAGAAACTGTGGTTATTTTATTTCTGAAAGAAATTAAATGTCTGTGCTTTTACATTATAGTCCTTGTACTGATATTCTGTTGACAAATCTCTATCCAATGCATGATTCTTCATTTTTATGCCTGTTTCATTACCTTTGCATTGTCTCTAGTTTGTATTTTGTTGTTGTCTTTTTTTTTTTTCCTTTGTATATTCATTATCCAAAGATGGGTTTTCTGACTCCATCAGCGTTACAAGTTAGACATTTCTGAGTCTCTGCAAAGTTACCTTTGTCCAGAACTGAAAAACCTATATTTTATGATTACAGTCTTTTTTGCCAACATACTCCATGTGAAAGTTCTCGAATTTCATTGTATACTTTAAATGCGAGCAGATTTTACAATGAAAAAGTTCTTTGAATGTATTTCATCGAAAGCACATATTTCATACTTTCAAATAGATGCTAGAGCATTCAATGCTCATTCAGGGGAAGTAATGCCCACCTTGTTTTTATGTTCTCGATAATTATATAAAAACACTAAATGATATATAAATTCTAATTGGAACTGTCAAAAGTGACAATTGTTTTATGTTTATTTCATTTTCAATTCTCTGAATATTTAAAACCTTTGAATATTGTCTTATTTTTAAATGTCTCTTTTTTTTGTGCTCTATACCTCTCTCCATACATAGGCAGTAGTTTTATGCATAACTTATGAGAAAGCCAAAAAGTTGTTTCTATGTACCAGACCCGTTCTTATAACTTTTGAATTATGAACGCTATGTACATGTTTATGAATCTTTTCGTTGTATATTTCTCATTTGCTCCTGTCATCTCAGCTAGCATCCATCGCTATGTGAACTATTTTGATGTCCAAGTCCTGATGATGGTTACTGAAACCAAAACATTAACGTCAACTTTACATCATAATAAATTCACCTATTTGGATTATGTTTTTCTGCTACCTTCATACTGTCGGATTTTAATCCATATTTGCTTTCATATATATATATATATATATATATATATATATATATATATATATATATATATGCAACAAGGCCAATTTTTAAGCTGACTACAACTGGTTTGAATTCAAAGTTTACCTACATGAAGACTGGATAGAGAACAGATAGATTTATGTCTTTTCTAAGAGCAACTCAAAGTGAAATATAAACAACTTCATCTAAGATTTGAATTTGGGTCGCCAAATCCGTTTCCTTTAGCAATAACCATTATTCTAAGTACGCCTCCTGCATTTTACAATGTATGTTAATGTTCAGGTGTTTTCATTGCTTTTGAAAAAGATGTCACCTATGCAGGTACAAAATCAGAAATTAAAGATAGATTATTTTATGACTACTACAATAAAAGCAAAAACTTAAATACCCACATGTCTCCTTTTTTATATAGCTTCCCTTAGGTCCTATATTCGGGGGAATATTTGTATACAAAGTCAGAAGCCAAAATCAATCATGATCATGTTTTGCATGATTGCAAATTGAAGTTTTCTCTCTCGAAAAAAAAAATACCCCTAGAAAGTGCAGTTACTGATGAAACCATAAAATAGTTTTTTGTCCAATTTTGATCTGTGGTTTGTGTTTTTGTACTCAATATATCTAAAATTGCTCTTCTATTTTTATCATTTGAAAATAGTGAATAACAAAGAAAAATTGAGCAATATGTAATTTTAAAATAGTTGTTTTTATTTTCATTTTAATCTTTGAAAGTTTGAAACATTTATGCAGTTAAAATTATTTGGATTTCATGCTTTTCTGAATTTCAATTGTATAAATATTCTCTATTGTATGTCTCGGTCCTATAATAGTTACATTCAGTGTATGAAATTTATATGCAAAGCTGATGACTAGTATGAGACTGTAGTGTTGTTTTTTGGGTTTTTTTGTTTGGTTTTTTTAAGATTTCTTTCTAATTGTGCAAATATCAACCACCAAAAATACACTCACCCAAAATTATATTTCGTTATGTAATTTCCACTGAATATTTAACATTTTTTATTTTATAGGCATAGTGCATCTTCAAAATGAAATTATTACTCCTCTCACTTTTTTTTAGTTTTTATTTTTTCCTCTTTGGTCACACTCCTCCCCTCACACACACACCTCTTTTTCCAACTTAGTTCATCAGAAATTTAGAAATAGAAAAATGTCTTAAAATTGGTGGGAAGCAGAAATTGTGTGTGTGTGTATATATATATGTATATATATATATATATATATATATATATATATATAGTGTTTACATCCTATAAGTTAAAACCAATATTTTTCCTTTGAGTTCATAATCCCTCATGTTTGTATGTTTCACATCTACATTTAAATTTGTTACCTTTGATCTTATTAAGTAAATTTTTATGACTATTTCATAAATAGGGGGGGGGGGTGTCCTCGTGGTGTAATGGTTAAAGCGATGGACTGCAGAATCATAGTAAGTGAGTTCGTTCTCCAGTCGCGCTATTATGTTCACTTTCGGGCAAATACCCTTGGGAAAGGTATGAACCCCCTTATCCTCCCAGCTATGGGTTAAATAGTACCACTACTGTTCTTCTAGGAGAGTGGCTTTGGCATTAAATAACCTACAAAGGTTGATATGCCATTAAACAAAGAAACCGAAACCATATTTCATAAACATACCTGTTGGTTACAATGGACTACTTCCACATATTTAATAATCATCATCATATCGCGCTGGTAGCACGGATATCCCTGACCCTCTCTCGCCACTCTTCCCTATCGTTCATCGCCCTCGGTAGGTCTTCAGGACAACATCCCGTATCCTCACATAGCTGCTGAATGTATGTTCGTGCTGGTCGTCCTGCTTTTGCACGGCCATGTGTGGTGGTCCATAAGAATACATCTCTTATGAGTTCATCCCTGCTTCTCCAGCAGTGTCCTGCATGCCTGGTTCGTCTAACTTGAATAGTTTTCGTGATAGGGGGCAGGTGGCTATACAGTTGGTGTCTTGTGGGGTGTTGCCGCCAGGACTTGTTCAAGATTGCACGTAGCATTCTTGTGTAATTGCCGTCTAGCTTCTTCTCCAGCCGTTTTGTTAGCGTCCATGTAGTGCAGCCATATAGCAGTATCGATGTGACTGCTGCCTGGAAGAAACTTCGTTTCATTTTATCGGTTAGGTCTGATTTCCATATAATCGATAGCCTATTGATAGCTGTCCATGCTTTCGTTAACCTCGTTTCGATGTCCTTTTCGGTTGATTCGACAAGAAAGTATGATATTATGGTATCATTTGAAATACAGAGAACAGATTGAATTTACTTCATACTACTGTGTGACATACTCTCAAACAACAGATAAATTATTTTTGTTTGAATTTCTGATTTGAGGAATTACATGCTAATGTATTCATATTGATGTCCTCATTTTGGTGGTGTTATTCTTAATGCTTCAGTCCTTATATATTTCAGCTTTCTATTATCATCAATAACCTTCTGGGAATTTCAAACTGAACCTTTAATTTAATCCATAAGGAGAGATAGTTCTTATTTTGCTGTTCATACTTAAAAGATATCTTGTATCAGTCATTGAAATATTGCTTGCCTGTCCCTACCTCTCAACAAAAGTATATGGTTTTCATGTACTACATGATCCAGAGATGGAACTCACCATCAACATGTAGCTAGGTGTAATGGTTATCGTCGCAGGAATTGGACACGGCGACAGGAGTTCAAATCCTGGACTGATTGTATTTCACATAGCACTAATACCCTTGGGAAAGGTATGAATCTAAATATTCCCCCTCCAGCTATGGGTAAATAGTAGGGCAGACTAGGTTCTTCAGCTTTGGTGAGGCAAAGAAGGAAAACTCTGAATTCAAACCTGTTAAACTCCGCTTAAAAATTGACCTTGTGTCATATCCTGCCTGAGCGGAGGGGTTGGGTAAATATGATCAACATGTAGCTAGATCTCCTTTAACCAACACTTTTACCTAGTAGATCATTCTCATAGAACTATAACAAGACACCTGAAGAAGGTCAAAAGTATAATGGAAAGTAAAGAAATTTGATTTTTTTAAGGATCCTAACAAGTTAATCCTAAATTATTACAAAAAAATTAAAAACTTGAGATGTATAGATAAAATATAGTTATCTTAAAAAACAAAGAAAACACAGTAATATTAATAAATGAACACGTGTTTGAATGTTACACTGTCATCACCTCAGATAAATAATGGACCATTCTGTCTGGATTATGATGAAAGAAATGGAAGAAAAAGAACACACTACATGCAAGAGAGAAGAAGAAAGAAAAAGGAGCAGATTCAATAAAACTATACATCAGCTGCTTATGAAATGGAAGGAAGGAGAGGAAAAAAAAAAGAAAAGAAGATGAAGAAAGAAATTAAAGAGATGGATAGAAATGAGTAAAAGGAAGAATTGGAGAATGCCTATTTTGGAAGTTTATTTTTTAAACAAAAAATGCCATAATATTTCATAAGATTTTCTGAAAGTCAACATGTTCAATCTTAATAAAATGTTCAGTGCTTATTCATTAACAAATAAAAATAAGCTGAACCATAAAACCAAAATGGTCCAATTAGCTTTATTTATTTATCTATTTTTTGGTATGTTTATTTGCAAGGAAGCGAGTGATGAATAATTATAAACAAATAAGAATAATCCATAAAATAATTTACACAAAAATTCTAATATAATAGTATTTAATATAAAGGGAGCATTTTTTTTAAATTTAATAATGAATTTCTGTTTAAAAAGAAAAGATTATAAAAAATGAAATTTCTATGGGTGCTGCTTAGTACACATTGATTTAATAGGAAGTGGGGTATATCCAGATATATATGAAAATTCATTCAATAAATAAGTTGAATATTGCCCAAGGTGTTGGCAATGGGAAGCATTATTTACAATTGCACTTTTTCCAAGGAAATCAATAGTGACAGATCCTTTCATGTCCCTGGAGACTGTCAGCATGACCTTTACTGACCATTGCATCTGGAACATTTTCTTTACCTGAGAGTTGATGTATATTTCCACTCCATAGACTGTCTTTTAGACTCAGGCTCGTAGTGGCATATCCATATTTAGCCTAACTGTAAATGTTTTTGATTAAAGCATACTTCTTCATATATATCACATTCTTCTGTAAATTTCATATGTAAATTTCTCAGCCATAAAAAATTTGATGACAGACCTCTGTTCAAACCTTGATTACTCTTATTTGGTACCAATTTAAATAACCTCAAAAGAAATATTTTTGTGAGACTGAAGTAATTTTTGCTACAAATCAATTCCACACAATTCAAAGTTTACATTTATGGGGGAAAATTCCAAGAAAAAAAATATATTTGCTTTTTTTTTTTTTTTTTTCCCCTCTCTCACTTATTTATTGAATGATGTTTATATATGTGTGTGTGTGTATATATATATATATATATATATATATACACACACACACACACACACACTAACCAAACAACCAAACCTACACAGGGGTTTCTTAGTTTGTTTGGTTTTTTTTTGGTTTTGTTTTTTTTCCCCTCTATATGGCCATTCTGCTTATAAATTACATATATATATACCCCGTTTTTAGTTAAATTTCCGGTGTTCCCAACTTGAAAAGAACCGGACGAAAAGGGCCCTTTGTTGTTTTACTGTTTTACTTAAGTTCCCCGACTACAATTACCAATGGTGTCTCTGCTTATTATATTGTGTGTGTATGTATATATATATATATATATAAGCTTACTCTTTCTCTTCTCTCACTGATTTTGATTGTAAAATAAAAGTCAAATCCACTGTTGTTAAATAAGCAGAATGTTTTGCTATCTTGACCCTTTTAACCTTTAGCCCTCAAATACCTTGTACTTCATCTCACAAAATCCACACAAAAAAATCAAACACAAAGCACATTCAAACTTCAATCCTTCTTGGTACAGCCAATTTTGTTTAAATCTATCCCATCATTCCATTACAAAAATTGTTGTGGATGGTCTCTGTATTAATTATCTTATTAGTAGTGTGATATATTTCCCTGTACCCCAAATATTGAGTTTACTGTATATTGTCAAATAATTTCACAAAAATCTTAACCTGAAATATCTGGTCTAAAAATTCCACAGGTAAACTGTTTCACTGCTTTGTTAAACAAGATTTTCATATTTGAATATTGTCACTAAAAGCCATAAATCATTTTTATCCAACTCCAAACCAATCACAAAAATTTGGGTCTATTGTATTTGTATTATAATAAATGACTTTAATGGGAATCGTTTTATTCAAAACACCCTTTCGTTTTTTTGTTTTTTTTTTTAAGTATGTCATTTAGTTACCAAAATAATGATTCCTCTTTTTATTTGTTTCCTTTCTATCATGCATGTTTTTTTGTTTGTTTTTTGTTTTGTTTTTTATCAGCAGTTATATCTGTTGTGTTTGTCAAGATACATTCTACCAATCTGCTTTTTATGTAGTGATTACTCTTCCATAGTGCCACCACTCTTCTGTCTGTGACGCTTTTCTTCTAACTGTATATAGATCATCTCTTAGTGCTTCAGTTTTTATAATTATTATTATTACCAATGTACATTAATTAAATATCTAAATTACTTGTGTGATCAAGTTTATATTGTGTTTATAGTCCCTTTTGTGCTGTTTTATTTTTAACAAGTTCCTCAATTATAGCTTCTTAAATTACAGAAGACTTGCATTCTTTCATAATTATTTATTTGTTAGAAACGTTTAAGTATTGTTTCTTATCGATTATAACTTGAGTAAATAGATGCTAAATGTTTCTATATTTCAGAGTGAGTTTTATGATCATTTATTTTGGGACTTACAGATTTATTAATAATTTCTAATCTACAATTTAATTCATTTTTTAAAGTCCCTATAAAGTCTAGGAAAAATAAGATTTATCTCTTTTATAATGAACTGAGATATATAACATAACAACCTTTTTGTTAGTGTTCATAGTGTTAAAATGATCTTAGAGAATAAAGCAATTTCCAAAACAATTTGCAACTTGATAATAATTTTCTGATCTGAATGTGTGCTCTACCTGATCATTATAATTTCTCTAGGGGGAATAACTATTAAATGCTAATAAAAGTACTTTCCCTTATTTAATTGCAAGTATACATACTTGGATGTGACTTGACATTGACTTTAATGTCCACCATTTAAGCAAGTGGATGACAGTGAATTAATAAAACAATGTTTATGAAATATTATCAATTATTTGTAGTAATGACCTCAGACTTGTCAAAAATTGACATCCATTGACAAAATCTTCTTCATTGACAGTCTAATCAATTTTTATAAAATTTATTTTATTAAAAGGAAAAGCAATTGGAGGAAAATACATGAAGATTTTATTAAGATTTGTGGATTTGCCCTGAAAATGTTCCAGTTGAATTTTTTTCTTTTTTTAATAAATATAAATTAATTTCAAAAACTAACATTACTAGGGTGAGTCAAAAGTTTTGCAATATTTTGGTGTAAGCTAGTTTGCAGCACATACCACGCAATCAGAGCAGTTCAAACTATGGAAGGTACCTGTTGTGGTGGGTAGTTGGTGTGCTGATACATTGTGCATCATTCCGAATTTGATTTGAAAGCACTACAGATGAACATTTAACATAATCTAATTCAGGAGCTTATCCTTGATGAGTGCACACTGGGCCATAAAACTGCAGCTGAAAACACTTATGTGAAAGAAGAAAGTGCATTTGATCACAGTATTTGCTCAGTTTTCAAGAACCTTGACTATCAGGCACAGTCAGGTAGATCTAAAAATGTGGAGTCTGAGGCTGTGCTCCAAGCCATATAGGCAAATCCAATCAATAGCCTTCTCTGAGAGTATCAGGTGAGCTCAGCATCTTGTGTGATTTGTCACCTTTACTACCTTGGGGAAAACATCCAGAGCTGCTGAATTGTACCTCACATTGTCAAAATATTGCAATACTTTTGACTCACCCTTGTCATTTAGGAAAATAAATATTGTGTAAGATTTGTTTTTAAATTTTCAACTCTTTTTAAAGAATCTAATTTTATAAAAATTGACTAAAGCATTATGTGAATAAATAGTTTTTGTCAATGGGTGTTTTATTTTTTATTTATTTTTGACAAGTACTTGGCCATTTTTATTGTCTATATTTCCTTCTAAAAATTAAATTTTGTTTATTTGGGAAAATGTCATTCTTGAAGTGTTTCGAATAATTTTAAAAGTCTGTTGTAATTCCAGCTCCTTTTCTGGCATAATCTTCATTTTTGCCTATGAATGCTTTTTTTCTGTTTGATACAGGATGTTCTTCAACTCCTGAGTGACAGTGTGGACACAGAGAGAAGTGACCTTCAACCACCTAGCTGCTGCTGCTGCTGCTGTTGGCAGCAGCACTATGCAGGAGTAACCAATTTATATCAACAATTTAACCATCTTAACTTTGCTTCACGCATGCCCAAAAAAAAATAATTGCATATTGTTTATATGAAAAAAGTAAAGAAAGAAAAAAAAAGAAAAGAAAAAATGAAACAAACCATTATGTTTAGATTATTTAAAATCTTTGTTTTTTTTTCTTAAAATTGCACTCACTGATGCATGTCTTTCTATTGAGCCATTTTTCTTTCGTTACTTAACCTAACAGCATTTTTTCCTACTCTTCTATTTCTGCTTTATTTTTCAAACCTTTTTTTTTTTTTTCTTTAATTAAAATTTTGAATGTCAAACAGATGATTTTTTTTTTTCTTCTTCTTTTAAAAAAATATGTTGGAAAAATTGCCAAGAATGATAGATTTTTCTGGTAAGATTCTATCTAAATACTGAAAAAAAATTGTTGAAATCAAACTAGCAATTCTAAAAAAAGCAAGAATTTTCAGGAAGATTGTCATTTTTGAGAAGACAGTTGTTATATTTTTTGAGTTATGTTATATTACAATGGTTTGTTGAATTAGAAATATAGATCTTACATATGTGTGTGCGTGAGTGTATGTATATATATATATATATATATATATATATATATATAGCATAAGGCATGATGTATTTTATAGTGCTTTCAAATTTCCAAAAATAGGGGAAATTCAGCAGACCTTGTAATTTCTCAGTTTGTATATTTTGTTAATATGAATATTTGGTTAAAAAATATTCTAGAAAAAAATTTTTTTTTTTTTTTTTTTTTTTTGTTAAATATTATGCCACAAATAACAACTAGTTATAATAGTTAACTGTATTTGCCAACTAATGTATGTTTGATTAGGGGATTTGAATATCTGCAGCTCACTCTAATTCATCCAAGTCCCCCTGCCCCCTACCTGCCAATTTTGAGCAACTGTAGATATCCCACCCCCCAAGTTATAATATTGTCAAATTGGATTTTGTATAATATTTGCAGAGAATTTTTTGTTTTGTTTTGTTTTAATGTGCGTCATATATGCTTACCAAAATGGTTAATCAAAATTGTTTCCTCCAAATCCTGGCATAGCTATGAAGAGAGACATCCGAAAATATGGCTAACTTTCCTGACACAAAAACTTAAGTTTATTGACATCAGTTATCTTTTTTTATTTGTTTTATTTTTTTCTTTATTTTAAAATTTTTAATTGTAGCTAATTATTGAATGTATTGCTACAAAAATTATTATCATTATTAATAATATTGATAATGATAATTTTTAATATTTACTTAATGATCATAATGTTAGCATCAAGATATAAAAGCTGTTTCAAGATATCAAATTAATTCTTAACAAATTAGATTATTTGTAAATATAATCTATTATTTATTTGATATTGGTCTCATTTATTCAACTATGATTCATAAAGATATTTTCTTAACTCATTCTGAGAAAATAATATTTTATTTTTCAATTCTGGAAAATTTCAACCTTAAATAACGTTATGGGGGGCGTATTCTGTTAAAAAGTTATATTTTGTGTTTCCTATTTTATATTTACCTAATTCCATACTTCCTCTATATTAGCTCAGTTGTGCTATAGTTTAAATAAAAAAATTTTATTTGCCTCTTTGGAACAAAAAATAGGTAGAATGGATAATAAATCCAAAAGTTTCTGACTGGACATATCACATCCATTTGTCCTTTTTTTTTTAACGCTTTTCTCTTTTAATAAATGATATGAGGTCATAATATAAAAACAGACTAGATATCCAAATTATCATCATTATCATCATCACTTTACCAGTTTTTCACACCAGTAGTGGTCTTCTCTGAAGTCCAAGTGACAGCAAGTCTCTTCAGCTCTCCAGAACTTTTCTATTTTAGCCAATCTCAGCAGTGCTCTGGTCTGGACGGTCTCAATTCTTCTAAGGAACTCTAGTTCCCCTCAGTCTCTTGTTCAAGCATGGAATAGTTCAAAGGGTTACAACTATGATTCCTATCATTAGTATCATTATTATAATGATTAAAAGTTGGTCTCTTGGAAATCTCTGATTTTGTAGAAAATTCTTTTCTTTGAGGTTGACTGTTTTTCTTTGCAAATAAACAGCTTTTGATACTTAGAAAAAAAAACATGAATATTTTGTTTTATGTTAAATCAGTTGAATTTTGATCTATAATTTTCACTGTATAATATGAGAAGTATTGGGTTCACTTTATTGACAAAATATAGTTAAAAAATAAATATAAAGTTGACTTACCTACATAACTTAACTAGTAATTAAATGACTTTGATATAATTTCATGAACAAACATAAATACTGGTTTTTATCTAAATTTTCTTAAATATCATATTAAAATATCAATTTTTTCTAATATTAAGTTAAAATAAGTTTTAAATGTTAGTCATTTACTAAGTTGGTATATCAATTTAAATATTTTGCTTTAGCAACAGATTAAAAAAAAATCTTTTGTAATGAATTTCTTCAGTTTTGTTAACCAAACCAAATTCAGTGTGTTTAATAAAAAGAAATAATTCAGTGAAAAATTTAGTTGATAGATAAAGAAACCAACACACCTTGAAATTATCAGTGACACACTGGAGTGTTGTATCACAACACAGTTTGGAAAATTGGTTTTAATTCATAAAAATCATAAATTGTAAACTGCCTCAATTAGATGATAAGTATACAGGTTAGCTTTTTATTGGGTATTTCTCCCCTGTTGTTGAATATAAGTGACTTTTTCAAGTCTTTAAAGATCTAATAATGATCTAGTAAGCTATAGTTATCATTTATGCTATCTAGCTGTGAACTCTCTACCTTTTCCTTTGAACTTGATAAAGGGTTGTCAAATTGATTTGATAATTTCTGATAGTTCTTATCCTCAGGAATTATTGCACCTATAATCTTTCTGATATTTTACAAAGGTGCAAAAACAAGGTTTTGTTGGCTGTATAAATTTATTTAGAATAAAATTTCAAAAGTCAACCTTTCTTCTTTATTTTTCACTCAATGTTTTTTTTTTTTTTAACATGAATAAAAATGTCCGTGCATCAGTATTAGAAAAATAAATGCTCTCCTATAATAATTATTACATTTGTATATAAATTTTATCTATAAAATATAACAGCCAATATGGAATAGATGTTCTGGGTTGCACACAAAACTCACTCACCACTTTAAAAATAAAACAACTTTTGAATAATTTAAAAAAAAAAAAAAAAGAAAAAAAATATAGAATTTTTTTTTTTTCCCATTGTACTTTACTTTTGGAAATTACTTTATAGTAATTTTCGACTATAACATTCTTCAAATAATGAATACATTTTTTTTTTTTTTTTTTTTTTTTTTCCAAGTTTTTAAAATGGTAAGTGACTTTTGTGCTACCTTTTTATAGTAAAATTATTGTAGATAAATGATCCCAACTGATTCTATATGCAAAAAAAACTTCTATATAATCTTTCCTTGATATAAATAATAGCTTTTTATTTCTAGATCAGTAAGATTTGAAAAATGTTAAAAGAATAAAACATTTGTTGTTGTTTGTATTGTAATGGAGGGGGGAGTTTTATTTTTCTTCATAATTTAATCATATAAAAGTTTCTTTTGAGAACTGATTGGATTAATTGACATGTTTTAATTTCAATATAGGCTATTTTAGATATATTTTCTTTTTAAAAATATATTTATTTTGAATACATATTTCTTTTTTTAAAAAAAATTATTTATCTGACTTTTTTAAATATCTATGCATAAACTTTCAATATTAGAAAATAAATACTATCTCTATTCCATACATTTGTAAATAGATTTTATATGCTAAATCTATAAACCATTATGGGACAGAAATAGTATCTTATAACATAGTATTCTTTTTAAAATTTCAATAATTTTAGATAATTGTCTAATTTTTTTATCCATTATCTTATTTTTGTTCTTTTTTTATCTCTACATTTGAGTAATTTTTTTAAAAAGCAATAGAAAAAGAAAAAGTCTTTATTTACTATAAAAATGAAGTACAAAATTTAAGTATTTTAAAAGGACCATGACCTTAAAGGACCTTAAAAGGTACTCTTCCACCCAACTCCCTAAGGAACAATAATTACTAAAAGAGACAAGAAACCAGTAAAAAAATTAAATTTCAATCTGTGATATAGCATTACTAAATAATAGTTTTAACATTTCAAACTAACCATCTAAATTATTAGATTTTATCAAAAAAAAAAAAAACAATACTAACAACAAGAAACTTGGAAAAATTAATTCTTTTTCAAGAAATTTCATGATGAAATAAAAAGAATTCTCATATATTTAATTAAAGGCTCTTGACTTTAAATGCTTTTAACAATTGGTATGATCTGGTCATAGTAGTAGTAGTATTAATAATGATAATTATGTTTTTATCTTATTTGTTTTAATTTGTTTGAATAAAAACAACAAAGATGAGGATACTAGTCTAAATTATTGGTCAATCAATGATCACAACCCAAAAATCAACATAGAATGTTTTTATTACAAAAATAAAAAGTTCTGAAGTTGGAAAGTTTCATCATATCAGTATTCAAGGAATTTAATACAATATTGATTATTTCTTCAGTAGATAAAGAAATTTTGATAAGATCCATTTTCTATGGTTGTGTTCAAAATATGGGTAAACGTCTTGTAATCATCTTTAAGATATACTCGGAAGAACAGATACTACATTTTGTTTTTAGCCAAAAGGCTGCATTTTAAATGGGACCATAGAAATCAAATTGTGCAAAAAGTTTATTCATGAAATGAATTTTATTTTTCAGTTTTATTTATTTTACCAAATGTTAATTTTTTATTTTATTTTATTTTATTTATTTTCATTGAATTATTTTTGTTTTATTTTGAAGATATTAGAAATATGAAGTACCAAAGATTGATTCATGCTAATTTATTTATAGGTTAAACAAATTCATTATTTTAAGAGTTTATGATGATAATCACTTTATAACCTTTATTTGTTGTTTTTCTTTTAAAAAAAATATTTCTGTCATTTGACGGTCTTGTCAAAACTAAAAGGAAAAATGTTTTTCTTGATTTTATGAAACAAGTTTCCTTACACCATATAACTGTTTCAGATTTTTATATCAACTATCTGTAGAATTCATTTCAGGGTGTATGTGTGTATATATATATATATATATATATATATATATATATATAACAAGGTAATCCAAGTAGAAGGAGAGAATTATTGAGAAACAAAGTCAACACTATTGCGTTTCAGTTCTGCTGAACCATCATCAGGACTATGAGAGGTTATATTAGTGATGTTAAATTAATGATGGATGTATAAAAAGTTTTTTTTATAAATTTTTACACTTTTTATACATCCATCGTTAACTTAACATCACTAATATAACCCCTCATAGTCTTGATGATGGTTCAGCAGAACCGAAACCCTATAATGTCAACTTTGTTTCTCAATAATTCTCTCCTTCTACTTGGATTACCTTGTTATCAATTTTCTTTACAAACTGTCGGATTACAATCCATTATTTTCTTCCACATATATATATATATTCCTTACTCTTAATCATCAAACACTGATTTATTTTCTGTTGAATTAGTTTGAAATTTAACCTTTTCACGGGCAGATATTTTTCAATTCTTGTAGTGTGAGCAAATAATTTTCAGAAAATTTTCAAATCAAGGGTATATTCAAACAAGTCAATTAATCCTATACAAAAAAAACAAACAGAACATTACAATTTAATCTATAATTGTGCTTCATAGTACAATTGCATAAAAACAATAAAGCATTCATTTTTAATTATGATATTTTTCAAAACAACCTTTAAGCCATCCTTCACTACAGTGAGGTTTCTTATTGATGTTTCTACCTGTTAACATTGAATTAGTCAATAACAAGCCAATAGGAAAATGCCTTATATCTACAAAAAAAATTGACAAAAAAGTAGTTCTGCTTGTATACCATTGTCAATGAAAAATATCACTCTGCCTGCAAAAAGGTTAATTCACTTTTAAAGATGAAAATTTTAAGCAAATATTTTAAATTTCTTTATCATGGCTCTTCTCATAAACATGGCAAATCTTCTTGATATAATATTGATAAACAAATAGTCCAAACTTTGAGCAAATATTGTTTTTTGCCCTATTTGATATGAAGGAATATATTGGAATTTGACTATTTTAAAAACAAATGATCAACCACCAAAATCATCTATTGTTGCATTGGCCTTCTTAGATTCTTTGACATTTCAGACATTGAAATAGTTAAGTCATTTCATATTAATTATAATTTGTTTTGATCCACTTGTTTAACTTGTATTTTATTTTTGGAATATGACATGAAAACCAAACTTTAGTATTTATATATTCATTATGTTTTACCCTCTATGGGTTTCGTCAGTTAATCATTTGGACAAAAATGAAATACTAGGGAACACTACAACTGTTTAAATGGTTGTCATGGCAATGTAATCATAAATACTAATCATCATAAAACTTTGGAATATGGGAACTAAAATGTCTGAAATTCTGATTATAATGAATCCCATAAAAGGTGAAACAATAAATATATAAATACTCCACCAAATTTGGGGTGGGGGTCCTTGTGGTGTAATGGTTAAAGCGATGGACTCCAGAATCGTAGTAAGCGAGTTCATATTCCAGTCGCTCTATTACGTTCACTTTTGGGCAAATACCCTTGGGAAAGGTATGAACCCCCTTATTCTCCCAGCTATGGGTTAAATAGTACCACTACTGTTCTTCTAGGAGAATGGCTTTGGCATTAAATAACCTACAAAGGTTGATATGCCATTAAACAAAGAAACCAAACCAAATTTGGTTTTTATGTCATATTTTTCTTCTACTCTGTCAGATATTTTACTTATGTATTTATTCATGTCGTATTTAGTAATAGTGTGGCATTTTAATATCTACCTTCCATATTTGATAAATAGTTTATAAGAAAGTATATACAAACATCCATGAAAATAAGAACTGTTAATTCTGCAGCATACATCAAAATGCCACTGAAAACTTTTCAAGTAAAAATTTATTCATTTATTGATTTATTTATTTTTATAACATATATTCCTTGATTATAAAATTTAGAACTTTTTTTTTCCTGTGAAAATCTCTTGAAAACAATTTTTTGAAATAAATGAGTTGAATGTTTTTATCTTTGGGGTCATTTATCCAAATTAATAAAATCTGATAGGTTTATTTAGATTTGAACCAGGGCTGCCACAAGACTTTAGACATTTTTTATATGACAAAACAAAAAGAAAAAAAATCAATGAAAACGTAACCACCCCCCAAAAAAAGGATATTCTTAAAATCTATATTATAATGGTACAAAATAACAAGGATTTTGTGTTAGTAATAATGTTTAAATGATTTAACTTTGAGTATAAAGAAATTTTCAGTCAGATTAAATATATCTCAAATAGTATAACCAGGTTTATATTCTGTTTATTGCTCTTTTGTGCTATTTTTCAAAATGAGTTTTTCATTTATAACTTGTTAAAATACAGAAGACTCGTATTCTTTCCCTATTATTTTTGTTACAAAAACCTTTAAGTGTTGTTTCTTATTGATTACAGTTTGGCTAAATAGATGCTAAATATGTTTCTGTGTTTCAAATTATTTGGGGACTTAAATTTTTTAATAATATTTGGATTTTTTAATAACTTTTAATATGTCTACTGAATTATAAAATTACTCCCATTAAAAACTAGTAAAATTAAAATCCATATCATAATGATTTTATTTTTTTTATACATATTACTGTAACATAGTAAAAAGCACATCACAGCAAAATCTTATTCTCATTAAAATGGTCTAACTTCAAAAGTAAAGCAATTTCCACTCTACTTAGAAATTTAATGCTAATATTGTTGGGTTTGAATTTGAGTTTTTGTTCTCCTTAGTCATTTTCAAGAGTGATATATATTAAGTAGTAATTATAGAATACTTATTTACTTACAACTAAATATATTTATGAATAGAATTTAATTAGACTGCTTAATGTCCTCCAAAGGCTACCTTTAAGTTGACAAAGTTCTTTATATTTACCTGATTTTTTAATTTTTTTTTATTTTTTTAATGTTGCTTATGCTATCCCATTTACAAATGTAATCGATGATAAATGCTGTTAGAAGTTTACAACTGGAACACTGACTGCTGATGGACTTGGACTGAGACAGCACGAGGGAGAGATATACAGTAAGCTAAGAACAAACATCTTCACGATTCACAAGATCTATACTCAAGCAAACAATGTACATGATATATCATCATAAATATGCACAATATATCATCTACATGCCAAGTTCTTTATAAAATTGATAATTTGAAATATTTCAGGTAAAACATATTTAAAAAAAAAAAAAAAATTCTAGAGGTGAAATATTTTAGGTAAAAAAAAAACTTGAGTATCAAACTTGTACTGGTATTTGTTGGTCTTGTGAGACCATAGATCTACATCTCAATCTGATGGCAAAGTTACATAAAAATTTGACACTTGCCCATGCAGCTAGTCTCATCTCTCTACCCCACTGATATTATCAAAAAGAAAAATAAAGCTCGGTATGTTTTGTTACAAGAGTTATCAGAATGTTGAAGACTGTCTGGTTTTGAATTTATTGAAGTTATCTTTCGACTAGATTGGTTGACAACTAAGGTTAGATAACCTACTCTGCCCTACTATTTTATCTTATACCAAAGGTATAAGAAAGATAAAAATAACATTTGTTGAACTATAACAAATGTGACAGCCCTGATTTAAAGTCCTGCATATTAAATTAAGATTTTGTGAAATACAGTATACAACTCTAGTCAGATTATCTGCTCATTTGTTTATTAAAGTTTTTTTTTTTTATAGCTGTTGTACTGAAATCATCCAGATATATTGAATTTTGTTGGTTCTTCTTAACCTTTTTGGTGCATTTGGCAACATATTTAGTGACTGGAATGCACTTTGGATCATAAAATAAAAAAGCTTGCAAAATTTAAAAAAGAATTATTGGTTCACAATTGCATTGGGTGGGTATATTGCACACGTGTGTTTACACGAGAATTTTTATTCACTGATACCTTTAAAATGACTGTTTTACTAAAGTTTTTGAAGTAATAAATTTTTTTTTTTTTAAGGGCTGGGGTATATTAAACAAGATATTTTCGGAGGGTGGGTATATCACACAAGATTAAAAATTTTAAGTAATCTGGAACTAAAGTTACATCTCACCCTCATGAATTAAATATATTTGAATGACTTCCATTGTTTTATGCACCAAAAGGGTTAATATCTGACATTATTTTGTTGTTGTTGGGTCTTTTTTTTTTCTTTATTATTAATACTATTATTGTTGTTAAATGACTTCACCACGTAAAACTCTTTTCAGTTAATATTTACTATTGTTGCATTATGGGGGGGTAGGGAATGTAATTTTTCTGATATAGCCTTATAACTTTAATGTTTACTATATCAAACTTTATTTGATGAATCTCTTTATCTGGGGATAAATATTTTGCCAGCCCAAAAGTAAACACCTTTTACTTGTAAAGATTTTGTTGATTAATATTGTTGTAGACTCTGGGATGTTAGAGCATATTATCTTTTCTCATCCCTCTGTCATATTTTTATCTATGGGTGGGATGCGATAAAAAAAGCAAAGTGAACCTAAACTAGCTAGATCTTGGAGATCTTCAACCCTCGGGTGGGGCAGAGCCTCTCTATTGCACCCAAGGGGAGTGTTTGAGTAATCTGACATCTTAGAGACACAGGAATTGGACAATTTTGTCCCTGTCCCTGTCCATGTGTACCTGAGGTGAGCACAGTCCTGGGTGTTTCAGGTCCTGGGGTTTTGGACAGCACCCCTCCATTGCTCTAAAGGGTCCGATTAGAATAGTCTGACACCTTTGGTCATAGGAACTGTGTAATTTTTTGTCTTTGCCCACACGTCTGCAACTGTCCTTGTGTTGAATACTACCCTCTCTCTCTCTCAAGGGGAAGTAATTAAATATTGACTCTAAGAAAATTGTAGGCAGAAATTAATCGGGGCTTTCTGACAGCAAAAAATTAGTATATATTGTCATTCCATTTCAAATGTATAACTGGAATTTTCAATTTGGAATTACTTAGTTTCTCTTATATCCAAATAATGATCATTACAATTGCTTTAATGGAATATTGTATTTGAATTCTTGATGTGTTTAAAAGTACAACATTGTAGTGAAGCACAAAAAAACAAATGGATTCATTTTTAGTCTCCTAAGAAACTTCTTTCATCTGACCTTCATCTTAGGAGTGTAAAGTTGGCTATCAGAATTCAGTTAAATGTTCAAAAGACAAGAAATCCTATTGAAACAAACAGAAAAGAGAAAGATAAAAAAATTATTAAATTAAAATAAAGAATAAAAGAGTAAACAAGATTTTTATTATATATATATATATATATATATATATATATATACACACACACACACACACACACAATTTTTCCTTTCTTTCTTCACTCTGACTTGGTGATAGTATTTGTTAGGGTCCCATCTATGGGTCAAATAAATTTGTTTAAAACATTATTTGCATTCAATACAACTGTGTACAAAAAAAAACTCTTGAGAAACAACTACACAAAAATCCAAGTATGAATGTGGTTCTATAACTTCTTGGCATAAGATAACCCTTGATGGGTTGACATAAATCAATCATTTCCTTCTTTTCCTCTGTGTTCCTTTACAAATTCCTCAAAAGGTTAAGAAATTCTGTTTGTATAAAAAAAGACCAACAAACTTTGATGTCTTTTGTACATCAAATTGAATTCTGATTACCAACTCCTCTGATGAAAGTCAGATGAAAAAGAAATTTCTTTTGATGTGTTTATAAACTATTCCTGGATTTTCCAGATTTTTCAGTGGCCATGTGAACACTAATATTACTTCAAACTGTATTCTTTTCCCAATTTTTATATAATATTGCTGTTAGCACCAAAGTTTTCTGACCCTTCCTTTTCCCCCCCTAATAATTTGTTGGCAGGGTGCTGACTAGGCAATGTTGTGAAGTACATACAGGGTGCTGCAAAAGTAACCCCCCTCCCCATATTTTAAATTGTCACCTGTGTAGTGCAGATGAATGAAGGCAAGTGGCAATGGTAGTTCCATCTAGTTTATGTCTTACCATTTGAAAAAAAAATGGTTAGACATTAGCTAGATAGAGCTATCATTGCTACCAGTTTAAAATGTGGGAGGTTTTTTCTGCCACACTCTGTACTATAGTATTTTTTAAAAAATGGCTTGCTCATATTAGGATTGCATTGCTTTCTTAGTGAACAAAAACAATTTAAAAAGCTGTATAAAAAGTTTAATTGGAAATTTTAAAAAAATATTTAAAAAATATTGTTAATAGTTTGAAAGTTAAATACTTGTTTGTTTTGTGAAATTGTCTGATAAATGGCAAGCTGTTCAGTTTTCACTGCCTGTAAAGCAGCCTGTTTCATTGTTTAGACTTCTTGATTCATGTGTTTATACAGTTTTCTCATCTGTGGATTTGCATTAGAAATGAATTTGTTTTTGTGTTTTAGATTCTTTTAAAGAAATTTCACATTTGCCTTATTTTAAAAGGCTCATCAAAAATTCTTTGAATTTATTTTACAAATTTGGGTACCTGAACTTTCCTTGTGAATATTAATTCTGATTGTTTAATTTTCTTTTGTCCAAGATAAGGTTATCTTAACTACTATAAACCAGTGTGTCTCGATTCATTTTCTTGTCTTTGTCGTCTTGATCCAATGTTTCAGCAAATGCACATAATAATCTTCTAGGAAAAATTACCAAATACTGCACAACCCTGAAGAAGTCTGGAAGGTGTAATGACTGAAACTATAAATAATGACAGAAATGAGCAAACTGGTTTTAAAAAATCAGTGTATAAAGGTCGTTTTCTTTCTCAATGAAAAAATAGAAAAACACTTTAAATACCATTTCAATTTGTGGCTTGATGTTTAACTGCACATGTGAAGATAGATTACCTTTTTTTTTTTTCTTTTTTTTTTTTTAAAGAAGGATATCTTTGTAACTTGGACCCGTGTAGATTACTAAAGTGAGGGAATTTATGATGCTTGGTGTATTCTTTTTGGCAAAAATATTTGCTAATGGTTTCTTTCTGTCCGATGTTAGCAAAAAAGAAATTATAAAATTTTATATCCAATGATAAAACTAAAAGAACTTGGTGAAATATCTATCTTTTGTTTTATTGGTCTCGACTGGTTGAATACTTGATTACGTCTTGTGGTGATGCTTGAAAATGTGTACTAATTGTTTGTGTTAAATAAGAATATTTGAAATCATGTAACTGTGTGTAAATATTCATATAGAATAGTTACATGAAACTATAATAGTTTACAAAGGATTATTATTATTTACATGAAACCATATCATTGTGTGTGAATTATTAGTATTTGTTAGGAATCTTTAAAACCATATACATGTGCAAATTATTTGTATTAAGATAATTGCATGAAGTTATTGTATACGAAGCATTATTATTATTATTTTATTTTAAAATCATATAATTGTGTGTGAATTTTTACCATTCAGAATAGTTGAAACTGTATCAGTACAAACTTGAAGCTAGAATTAATTACAAATAATTATTATTAAATTGGAATAGTTACTTGAAACCATATAATTGTGTGAATGTTTAGTATTAGGAATACCTGAAACTATTTAAGTATACAAACTATTTGTATTAAGAATAATTGGTTGAAGCTAGATTTGTTTACAAATGATTACCAAGTAAGAATAGTTACTTAAAAAACAAAACAAAAAAAAACAGTCTTCAGCATTAAATAACCTAACAAGGGTTGACCAACGAACTATCTTTTGGTTGAAGATCTACCGAACTGAAACCAATTTTATTTCAGTAGAGATTTCTTTGTAGTGGAAGTTGTCAGAAAATCTGTTTCACAAGACAGGTTTTGAATGTTCATATTCTACACCCTCTGATCTAAAGAATTACTGAATTTCAGTTTGAAAAGGAAAAATTGAAATATAAAATTATTGCTTTATATCCTTCTTCATTGTTATATCATTTTTCAAGGAAAAGTTTTTATTAGTTGTCCGTTTTCTGATTGAGATGAATTCAACACTATTCATTCTTGTCCTTAGCTATTCACTCTCTCTGCCTTACCCCACATAAGATTCATCTCTCTCATCTCACTTTCAACTGTTTTACAAGTTGTGTTCTTTGGTAGTTCAAACCTTCGCTTTCCAGGTAGTGTCCATCTTAAGGCAACTCTCAGTATCCTCTCCTGGTTTGTTCCAAGTGTGTGGCTTAGCCATTTGAACTATCAGTATTTTATTTCAAGGACAACATATTGTAAGCAGCTTTTATGGTGAAACTCTTTTATTAGGACAGACAATGCAGCAGCAGTTTTTCCTCAGGCATCTATTCAGCATTCTGAGCCATGCTCTTGGACAGATTTGACATTACTGCTGTGGAGTCTAATCTTTGTTCCAAGATTGTGTTGCCTTGACTTATTGATCAAATGAAATCTTTCGAATATTCCTGCAAGCTTTGGTCAGCTTTGCTTGAACTCCCTTTTTTGCCTTTGTCAGTATTTCAAAAATTATAATTGAACCTACTAACACCTAAGAAATTTTGAAATGAATGTTTTGATTTATTTGGAAAGGCAAAAATGAGTGATTTTTGGCATATATCTTAGACTGGGGTGGGGAACCTTTTCATGTTTAAAGGCAGCGTTGAAATTTATTGTCTACTAATTAAGCTGAACTCAATAAATTTTTAGTGTGTTTACAGCAAAATCTAAAGTTTAAGTTTTAATAACTTAACCAAAATTTAATTAATATATATTACTTAAAAGAAATGAAAGACTTGAGTAACCTTTTTTCTGGCTTTTTTAAAAGATTGCTTTTTGTAAGAAAATATCGAAATATAAAGTAGAGGTTTGCCATTTTAATCCATCTTTCGACAAGGCTGTGGAAGGCTACACTTGATGGTTTAGAACAGGAGTGTCAATATCTTTGGCTTTTCAAGTTGAAGTGAAACATAAATTAGATCTTATGGGTTGGATAAGGACAATTATTCCTAAAAACCTTGTTCATTGTGTAGGCCAAAGTAAATGGACAAGGAGGTAAATTTTATAACATCTTTATTAACAATAAAGAAATGAAAGAATATAAGGTGATAAGGACAACTTTTCCTAAAAACGCTATTCATAATGTAGGCCAAATTAAATAGACAAAGAGGTCAATTTACATTATAACAAAATTAAAATTATTTTAATCATCAAAATAAAAAAAAGGAATTAATGTGAGGTATTAAGCATGTGTGTGCAGAGGTGGATAAAAAAAAGAATTCATCCACATGAGGTGGGGGGTATACACTCACACAGTCCTAAAATTATCCTTAGAATGAGAAGGGACAGGTAAATTGTTTTATAACCTCCATGAATATATATTTAACAGTACATTTTAAAATAAAATTGAGTCATCAGGCTGAGCCAATCCACAGGCCCTATATTTGACGCCTCTGACTTAGAAGGGCACAGGTTCCCCATCCTTGATCTAAGATATTCTTGTGACTAGGCTTATTTATGAACCAACTCTCAATTTATTGTAGACTTTTAATTCATTTATTAATGCACAAATTTAAGCAAGAAGTGTCTGCGTACTTTTTAAATGTCCCTGTATTATTGTGTAATGTATAATAGTAAATTTGAATCATACAAATGGAAAAAAGTGATTAAAGATTAAATAATTTTATTGTTAAATTTTTTTTTGCAATCAGCATCTTGTGCATTTAAAAAAGAAAATGTTTATAGAGGTGAGTTATCTTAAGCCTTGACTGTTTTTTTATATGCGTTTGTACATTTCCATTATTTTGTATCCTGTTTTCTATATCATGCACAAATTCTCTTTAGTCCAGGTTAGAAGTGTGGTAAACGTAACCCGAAGCTGAACTTTTTTAACTCCCTAAGTTGTAACACTAATGGCAACCATGTTAGAATAAATGTTATTCCAGTATAAAAGCCACTAGGTGTCTCTGAAGGAGAACTTCCTCTTGGTTGAATTTTCATTGAATTCAATACTTTTATCTGTACTACTGAACGGAGTGTTCCCATGTTGTAGTGGCTAACAGGATGGACTGTAACATCATAATGAGCAAATTCCAACTTTAGTTACACTATTACATTCACTTTTAGACTCATACGCTCAAGAAAGACATGAACATCATTATCTCTCTAACCCTCCCTCCTAGTGACGGGTTAAATAGTACCACTGCTGTTCTACAAGGATGGCTTTGGTATTGAATAACCCATGAAGATTAATATGCCATTAAATAAAAAAATTAAAAAACCAATACTCCAATGCTGATGTTGGTGTGTATTTCTCTGTGTATAAGTATAGCCAGGAGTCATGGCCAAATGGAAAGTCCGAGAGACCTGATTTTTTCATAAATATTGACCTAAACTGAGACTCCAGCATAAACTAATCAAGATTAATCTTCTAAGTCATTTAGGTCCACATAGTATGAAATTTTTTACAAAAGAGTATGAGATACAGTACTTAATATTAATTATTGAAATGTTTTTTGACCTCATAAATGGTGGGACAGATGAAGTAGTTTTTTTGGGGTTTTTTGCATGGGCAGCTGTACATTGGAGTTTTACCAGTTGGTAGGGAAATTGAACAACTTTTTCAAAAGATGGAAGATCAAGAAATATTCTGGGCAAATAAAAATTCAAAATTTGGCTTCAGGTTACTCTTACTGTACTTTTAACCCAGACTACTTGATATGAATATATAAAAGTAGGGCGTCAGTTTGTTTTAATGTACAATGTTTTTATCTGCATCTACTTACAATTTATCAGGATTTTTCCAAAAAGAAAAAAAAAAGCAACAATATTATTGATTACTTTCTCTAATTTATTTCCTACTCAGAATAAATCTCTGGCGTGTCTTGTTAAATGTTTTTTAAAGTCCAATCTATCTCCAATTGTCTTTCTTCCCCTCATCTCTTAAATAAAGTATCATAGTTCTCTCAGATAATTTCCAATGTTTTAATTTTTATTTGTACTACTTCCATTAAGACATTTATATTGTTTTTTTTTTTTTTCTGCCATTAATACCTTCACTGTTATAAATATATCAAATTGATGCATTTAAATCAGATATTGTTCATGTTCCTTTGAGCCCAGCTTTATATGACATACATTACATATACAGTATTGGACAAAAAAAATAGTGAAAAAATTATCCACCTTTTTTCTTTTCCTTTTTTTTTTTTTTTTTTTTTTTTTTTTTTTTTTTTTCACACCCCCACTAAATTTTAATGAAACTTAAATGGCTTAAACACACATAGGAAGTGACCATTTTCCTTGATTATTATTGTCACAGTTCCCCTTTGTTCTAGCAAAAAGTCATTATTGTCTACAAAGAAAATTCTCAGAAATACCAAAAAAAAGGGGGAAATTTCTTAGAATTTGATTTTTTTTTTTTAATTTGATATCCGAATTTATGATTGAACCTTTGCTAATAGCTAGTAAGTAGTGGTCTGAGGAAAATAATTACTTTCTATGTGTGTCTAAGCCTCTTAAGTTTCATTAAGATAATATTTTTAAATGGTTGTTTTTTTCACTGTTTTTTTTTTTGTTTTGTTTATTTTTTGTTTTTTTGTTTTTTGGAGGGGGGCAACACTATAATTTCCATCTTTATAAGTTTATTTGGATTGAAAAAAAAAATGGAGTAAATTCTAAAAACTTAGAGATGTTTTTATTTTAAGCAGGTTTTTTTCTTTAACTGAAAAAAAAATCTGTGTGATTTGAAGCCTTAAAAAAGATTCTTGATCATTTGTCTGGTTATTGTGACAAAACTTTGAATATCTGGTTGATCCAAACCCATCAAAAATGTCAGTTTAGTGTGGCGAAGCAAGCCTACTGTAAGGTGGCACTAAAAACTGTTCCAGTTTTGTCAGCCTTCCCCTCTAGGGGCACTTAAGGTGCCTGGCAATAAACCCAGCTCTTACCCCTTTGTAGACAAGGGGGGAAATACTGCCTGGTGGGAAGGTCCTCTTGGAACTGAGCTGATATATCTTTGAACCAACCAGCACAAATACAAGATGGCTCCAAAAGAATTGTTGAAAATGATCTCAGAGCTATACTGGCAGGAGCAAGTTCTCTTGGTTAGTTCAACCAAGTTAGGTCAATGAATTGGGGTCAGACCAAAATCTGATCATTGTACTATAGGAGTATTTATTTAGCTATAGAAAAGCTCTAATATGACAGTTTTCTGCTCATACTGCTGTTCAGTTAAGATAGAACATATTTCAGGTCATTTGAGTCTTTATTGCTTTAGTAACCCAATTTATTTTATTTGTGTTTTTTTTTTGTTTTGTTTTTATAAGTGTTTTTGCAAATCATTGGCTTTCTGAAGACTCTTTGAATGATTAATATATTGCTATCTTTTTTTAAATTAAAGAAAAAAAGAACAACTTTGGTAAATATGGAGGATCAGCAAAATTCTATTTTTAAAAGCATTACATATTTTTTAATTTGTCCCTAAATTTTTCCTTATTTTTGCCAAAAAGAAAGTCCTTTAACATCAGTCAGTTGAAAGCAATATTTTCAAGAAGACAATTATAACCAATTTTTATTTTCTTTATGAGAGAAAAATTAGTTTTTCTTTCTTCCCAAAAATGAAAGAAATGAAATTTTTAAAATTTGAATTACTTTCTAAAGTACAGAATATTGATAAAAAAAAAAATTAACTCCACATAAGAAAAAAAAAAATTTATGCCCTTATTCTCCATATTTACCCAAGTTTTTATCAAGTGCATGATCTTTCTGTAATTAGAAATCATAACTCATTGAACGGCGATTTGTAATCTTCATTGGGTTTTCAAAAAATAATTTCTCTTTAATATAAATTTTCATTCTTCATCACAGGACAGAATATGTATCATTTTTAAAAACCTTCTTAATGAAATATGATTTAAAGATATAAAAGTTTCAAATATATTTTCCATGAAAATGTTAACTGAATTTCATAGTGTATCTTGGTTGAAATTATAATTCTTTTTCTAGCTTTTTAAAATTATATTTTTAATTAGAAAAATTTTTTTTTTCTTTTAGTTATTTTGTAATAACTAGTGAGAATGGATTTTTATTTAAACTTGTTTTTTTGAAAAATAATAGCTGATATTATACATTAAAATGTAAACTCGGACATTATTTTCAAAACTATATTAGTTTTTTTTAGTGGGGGTCTGCCTTTTTAGAATTATGTTTTTAATGAAAAAAAATTTTTTTTTTTTTTTTTTAATTTTTTTTTAGTTATATTAAAGTAAATAATGACATTTTTATTTATATTTCTCTTTTGAAAAATAATCACCAGTTTTATTTGACATGAAAATGTAAAATCTAACATTTTCAAAAAACCCCAAATATATTTTTTCTGTTGTTTTAGATCCACATTGTTGAGGAAGATTTTTTTACAAGTTTTTTTAAATAAATAGTGGTGATGGATTTTTATCTGTATATGTTTTGAGAAATAAATGCCAATTTTATTACACGTTAAATGTAAAATGGGACATTATTTTTCTAATAATGTAATAGTTTTTAGGGGAGGGGGTCTGCCTTTTTCTTTTTGATTTATATTTTTAATAAGAAGGATATTTTATTTATTTACTTTTTATTCTATTTTATAGTTAATTGTAAGCTATTTTTATTTATATTTATTTTTTTAAATAATGGCTGATTTTTTTTTTTTTAGACATTAAAATGTGAAGCCTGACATTCTTTTACAAACCACCTAATAGTTTTTTTTTTTGGGGGGGGAAGAGAGCTTTTAAAAAGTTAAAGTTTCTATTTCTTGTTTATAGTAATGATGTATGTTTTATTTAGAATGACAGGCTTGTGATTTAAAAACAATTGGAGAATTTGCTCTGTCACATGGATCTTTTCAGTGTTTCCATTCTATTTTCATTGATGCAACATTTTAGAAAATGTTCTTGTATACACAATACAAAGAAAATCAGTCCCATATTTGAAATGATAGATTTTGTGAATATTTTCATCTCTCTCTCTCTCATATATTTTGATTTTTCTTCAAAACTGTTAATTTTCTTTTTATATTATTATTATTATTATTATTTTTCTGTAAGAAGTGAACAGCTTTGAGTGTGTAACCAACTTTTGTTGTATATGTAAAAGCTACTAAGACAGTCTTAAATGTGATTATCAGTCACTATGTATTATATGCTCTGCTGTCATCTTGCTTTTGACAGACAAAAACAACGGCAGAAGATAATAAAACACATATAAAAGCCAACTGATGTTTTTGTTATTATTTTCTTGTTTCATTTTTGTATGACAATCCACAATTGAAAACAAAAAGATGAAATTCAAGTTGACACTTTTGTGGGTATGACACTAGATTGCAACTGATTATTAGGCTTTAGTCCTGGAGCAGTCCTTCATTGTCATTACTCCCTGGTTCACTCTGACCCAGAGTGATAGAGGGTCTTATCTATTGGTAAAATAGAACTGTTTAACCTTTTAAATGACTGATGTTAAATTGAATTCTTAAAATTACATAACAATACTTGGAACCATTTAAATGTTTCCAAATGAAACTATTGATGTTAGATAGCAATACTTGAAACCATTTATCTGTTTGCAAACAAATGAGCTCTGGCTTAGACTTCCTGATGATCCGATAAGGTGAAACTTTAGTAGAAGATTTCCGACTCGCGATTAAAGTTAATTTTATAATTGGCTCCACTCGTGTTGAGCACTCTTGTAATTGTAGCATTGCAGTCTTCGCGGAAGGTTTTAGTTTTCTTTTGACCAACTGATTGCATATCCCTTGATTTTTTTCAAGGGGTCTGATGAGGTTGGCCTTTTCTTTCTTTTTGACCTATAATATTTTTTCTTTTTCCCCCAGGCGGTGATTCGAGATATTCTTATCTCTTGTTCCTGGCGGGGTTTTTTTTCTGGTACCGTGAATGCTGGTAGATATTAGATTAGTAAATATATATATATATATGCTGACTATTCATTATATCATTGAAGTAGTACATGCAAAAAAATCTTGAGACAATACTATTGTTTGTAGATTTCTCCTGGGTAATTTATTGTATACACAGAGTAAAGATGGAGCAAATACTTCTAGCACGTAAGTAAGTTGGCGGCCATAGTCGAGGGTGGCCCAAAGGCTCCCTTTTCAATAGCTACTACACCAAGGTTGTTACCACTATAATGACACCCTATCAGACACAAAAACAATGGTTCACTCACCCAATGGTAACTGGAGTCTTGCAAGTAGAAACATTAACGCCATATCTTTTTATGATTTGCATAGATTACACACTATGAATGTCAACAGTTCTAATGTAAGAAAATGGTCTTGCACGAAAAAAGCGAACAATATCTCACTGAACTTATCGCAGATGTAGATGATCTATTGATTCTTGCAAATACACCTGCTCAAACTGATTCTCTGCTGCATGATCTGGAACAGGCGATGAGAGGCATTGACTTTTACATGAACTCAGATAAAAAAAAGAATTCATGAGTTTTAAACAAGATGGTGCCATCCCCGCATTAAAAGGTGAGTCTATTGCATTGAGAGAAAAAGGATGTTAATATGCACATGGAAAAGGCATAGACTGCTACCAATATGTTATCAACAATTTTGATAAAATGAAATGAGAATTTTTTTCAAGCTGTAACTGTCAGTACTATTGTATGGCTGCACTACCTGGATTTTAACAAAGTGCTTGGTGAAAAAGCTACATGAGAACTATTCAAGGACACTAGATGCTGTTTTGAACCAGTCCTGGAAGCAGCAACCTGAAGGCAGCAGCTCTACGGTCACTTGCCTCCCATCTCACAAACCATTCAAATAAGATGAATATGATTTTATGGTCACTGCTGTAGAAGTAGATATGAACTCATAAGCAAAGTTTTTCTCTGGGCTGCCACACATGGATACTCCAGTGTTTGGCTGGTCAGCAAAGACAAATTCATCAACTCTGGGTGGATAATGGATGCAAGCTAGAAGACCTGTCAAAAACAATGGACATGGAGATGGATGTCAAAAGAGAAGGTATTCTGAGCCATCAGCACAACTGATGATGATATATATGTCAGTGGCAACGCTGAGGGTGGGGTTTGGGGGGTTCAGCCCAAAGGGCTATTCTCTCAAGTCTTTTTTTTGAAACAATAAAAATTCTCTCAGAATAAGTTATGTATTCTTGACTTTGATTGAACTTAACTTTCTTATTCAAACCATTATGAATAATTATTTTGACTATTTTATAACTTTTTTTATTTTCATGCATTAAAATCTTTAGATAAATTTACAGACCATACCTATAATGCCATTACACAAAAGAAAAAAATAACATGGCTAGTTATTTTGGGTTTATGAAAATCAACCTTAAAAAACAAATGAAATTCTTTAAATAATGTCACTCGTATAAATAGATTTCTGGCTGAAATAAGAGAATTAATCTTTAAAAATCTAGTGTTTTATTTTACTTGTTTCAGAATATATTTTTGTTTGACCTTTGCGTTATGATTTATTGATTCCATATTTTTTCCTCTACCTTTTTCTGAAAAAATTTCAATTATTGATTAATTATTATTTCAATTAATTTGAGATATGTTACACAAAGTCAGAAAGTTAGGCTATCAAATAAAATAGGTTCTGTCTCAAATTTGTGCTTAGTTTATTTTTCATGGCTCGAAAATAATGGAAGAAATGTTTTATAAGCATGGTGTGTCCGTATTTTACGTCAGGGGTTTTATGAGGGAAATCTAATAATACCACATCAGGCCCCAGAGATGCCAGCCCCATCTAAGCTTTTTGTGTCTATCCATGTATAAATCTTATCTCTTCTATTGACCCAGACATAGAGTGGTTAAAATTGAAATCTAGCAGTGACTGATACAGGTGCTTAACCTGGGTCAAATTTTTACTAAATGCTGACTACAGACTAAATTTTAAACATACATTACCACATAGACATACGCACAAATACAAGTTGGTAAAAATAAGAAGTGCTTCAACTCTTACATTTATTCAACATGGGTTTTTATTTTTACAAAATGTGTCTTTGCCTGTTAACTAATAACTTTGGACTTAGAATACCTGGCATTTGTGTGGAATATATACATATAGTAGAGTACATTAAAACCGGCTCATTGGCCTAGTGGGTAGAGTGTTCGCCAATGGTCCGGAAGACCTGGGCTCAATCCCAGGTCGCGTCATACCAAAGACTTTAAAAATGGTACTTGATGCTTCCTTGCTTAACACTCAGCAATATAAGGTACGTATCATGGGTAGAGTGGAGCGATCCAGGGAAAGGAGTAGCACCCTCCCCTACACCTTGGTGTAGTAGCTATAGAAAAGGGAGCTTTCTGTTCACCCTCGACTGCAGTTGCCAACTTTACAACTAGACCTTTAAAATAGAAAAGGGAGCTTTCTATTAAAAATTTGAGCCTGAGTAACATTGATGATATAGAATCACCACTTTTATATATATATATATATATATATATATATATATATATGAGAGTCATTCAAAGCACTGTTTACAGATGCACCCTTTTTCAAGGGAATCAATAGTCAATGGGTACTTTCACGACTCAGAACATTCACCATAACCTTTACTATCCATTGCACCTGGAATATTTTCTTAACCAGAGAGCTGATGTGTTTCTTCTACATTAACTTTATTTTCCATTCAGGCTCGTTGTGGCATAATGTTTTGCCCATTTGTAAACATTTTTGGGCTAAAACATGCTTCTCCATACATATAACACATTCTTCTATACATTTCACATGGTTTGTATTTCTTAGTCACCAAAACTTTTCATGAAAGACCTCTGTTCAAGTCTAAATCACCCTGATTAGCCTCAAAACAAATATTTTTATGAGATTAAAATAATTTTTGCTATAAAACTGATCCAAACAATGGAGACTTTATATTTATGGAAAAATATTCTCAAAAAAAAAACCAATTTTGCTTTTTTCAAAATAGTTCCTCTTATTTATTGAATGACCCTTGTGTGTAATATATATATATATATATATATGCTTGGAATACTAAATAAAATCACTGTCTTTATCAAATGATCAAGTGGTTTGGTCAGAGGGTATTCAAGACAGTGCCAACTATATTAACCTCTTATACAAGAACAACTTTGCCCACAGAAGATCCAAAAGGCAACTATCTGTTGTATCGTGGTAAGGAAGAGATACACAGTGAAATAGAGTTAATTATTTATTAACTGAAGTGGTACATTCCAACAAATATTATAAGTCTCACGCTGTGGGTGTTACGTCTGAAGTTGGTCTTACTACTGTCGAGATCTTTACATACCGATGTGCTTAAGAAACATATATATATATATATATATACACCTCCACGATGCCAGAAGTCACATGGTATGAGCCACTATATAACATTATCAAAGCAATATAATGATCTAAGAGAGGATACAATACTACTACTGTAGAAAAAAGACTGGCAAAAAAGACGTCTTATGTAGACAAATATGTGCAAGGATTTAGGCTGATAAGAATTGTAACTAACAGAACCTGTAGAAATTCAACTTTTTTTTTAAAAATCTTTTCATTGTGTTATTTTGATACATAAATTTATTAAAAAAATTCATTAATTTTTTTTTTTTTAAATTAGATACACTTGTATCATAATTTTTGATTATTCAAAAAATTTATTATAAGTTTTCCTTTTCTTATTTTGATACATTAACTCACAAATAAATTTATAAAGAAAAACTATAAAAGTGAAAAAAATGCACCCTTTAAATTACATACAACGTTTGGGTTATTTAATAAATTTATTATTATTTTTACTTATCATTCACTTCCTTGAGATCATATAAATGTGTGGAAATTATTTGTATTAAGAATAGTTACCTGGAGCTGTAATTGTTTACTGCAAATTATCATTATTATTAATGACCTATTTATTTATTATGCCTCCTATCGTCTCGCATCAAACTTTAAAAACAAAGAATCTTTGTACAAAACATATTAATACAAATCAAATTCTGTTTAATAATTTCATCAAATTGTTTGCAAAAATTCTCTCTTAAATTATTTTTTTTTCCCATTATTAAATCATTCAATTTAATTTGAACAAATTTTTGCAGGATTGCTATTTTTGATCTGGTCAGGCATTTTGTTCCAAAATTATATTACTCTATTAGCAAAAATATTATTCCAAAATTATATTACTCTATTTGCAAAAATATTATTCCAAAATTATATTTCTCTATTTTCAAAAATATTATTCCAAAATTATATTACTCTATTAGCAAAAATATTATTCCAAAATTATATTACTCTATTAGCAAAAATATTATTCCAAAATTATATTTCTCTATTTGCAAAAATATTATTCCAAAATTATATTACTCTATTTGCAAAAATATTATTCCAAAATTATATTTCTCTATTTGCAAAAATATTATTCCAAAATTATATTACTCTATAAGCAAAAATATTTTCCAAAATTATATTACTCTATTTGCAAAAATATTATTCCAAAATTATATTACTCTATAAGCAAAAATATTTTCCAAAATTATATTAATCTATTTGCAAAAATATTATTCCAAAATTATATTACTCTATTAGCAAAAATATTATTCCAAAATTATATTTCTCTATTTTCAAAAATATTATTCCAAAATTATATTACTCTATTAGCAAAAATATTTTCCAAAATTATATTACTCTATTAGCAAAAATATTATTCCAAAATTATATTACTCTATTTGCAAAAATATTATTCCAAAATTATATTACTCTATTAGCAAAAATATTATTCCAAAATTATATTACTCTATTAGCAAAAATATTATTCCAAAATTATATTACTCTATTTGCAAAAATATTATTCCAAAATTATATTACTCTATTTGCAAAAATATTATTCCAAAATTATATTTCTCTATTTTCAAAAATATTATTCCAAAATTATATTACTCTATTAGCAAAAATATTTTCCAAAATTATATTACTCTATTAGCAAAAATATTATTCCAAAATTATATTTCTCTATTTTCAAAAATATTATTCCAAAATTATATTACTCTATTAGCAAAAATATTTTCCAAAATTATATTACTCTATTAGCAAAAATATTATTCCAAAATTATATTACTCTATTTGCAAAAATATTATTCCCAAATTATATTTCTCTATTTGCAAAAATATTATTCCAAAATTATATTTCTCTATTAGCAAAAATATTATTCCAAAATTATATTACTCTATTAGCAAAAATATTATTCCAAAATTATATTACTCTATTTGCAAAAATATTATTCCCAAATTATATTTCTCTATTTGCAAAAATATTATTCCAAAATTATATTACTCTATTAGCAAAAAAAAAAGACAATCTGCCTTGACAGCAAATTTTTATTTTGAGGAGAAATAAGTAAGTAAATTTGGCGACTTTAATCAAGAGTGACCCAAAGGCTCTCCTTTCAATAGCTACTACACTGAGGTATAGGGGAAGGGTGCTACTCTATTCCCTGGATTGCTCTATTTTACCCTTGATCCTTACTTTATAATCCTGAATATTAAGCAAGGTGGCATCAAGTACCATTTTTTGAGTCTTTGGTTTGATTGGACCTGGGATTGAACCCCTGTCTCCCAGACCATTGGTGAACACTCTTCTCATTAATCCAATGGTCCAGTAAGTTTCAATTAAATCACCTTTCAATCTGCTTTCTTGCAAAGTAGTTAATCCTCATTTCTCTAATCCCTCCCTGTAACTTAAAAGCATATAACTGCTTACAAATTGGTGTTTGATAAAAATACTTGAAACCGTATAACCAAATGATTATTATTTGATAGAAATAGTTACTTTGAACCACATAATTGTGCATGAAATATTGGTATTTGATAGGAATACTTGTAATCATATAATTATGCAAATTATTTATGTTAGATAGGAATACTTAATATCATATAGTGTTGAACTGTAGACAAATAAAAAAGTGCAATGGAACATTAGAAATATAGTTATGATTACAATCAAACATTTATATATAAATCAACTTTTGGAATTAAATAGCCCATAAGGAGTTTATATACTATTAAAACAAATTAACCAAACCAAATCAAATATGATATTAACAAATTCAGCCACAACTGAATACTATTTGTAGCCATCCTTATGTTTTAAAGATGATGAAAAAACACATGGATATTAACAAATTCACCCTCAACTCTTTGTTTTCAATTAATAAGTTTGGCACAAGGCCAGAAGTACAGAGCACCCAGTGAACCCATCACTCTCAGATGCCAGTTTTGAAGATGGAAAAAAATCAGTGAAATATTAACAAGTTGTGAATATTATCCACAGATAATTCATAGATTTGTCATTTACTAAGCATAGCACAAAGCTAGAAATATAGGTCACCCGATGAGAATCCAACTCACAATAGTCTGCTTAACTAACTAGCTATTATATCACACAAGTGGATTTAACACAAGGCCATGTGTACAGGGCACCCTGTGAGAATCAAATTCATTAATGAGAGTCTGCTAGCTAACTGGTGCACCGTGCTAGGCACCTATGAAAACTGGACATAGCTTAAATTTGACACAAGGCCATGTGTACAGGGCACCCTGTGAGAATCAAATTCACTAACAAGAGTCGGCTAGCTAACCAATAAACTATGCATAGCTTAACTTTGGTACAAGGTCATATATAGGGATACCCAATGAGTATTTGTCTTACTGTTTATTAGCGATGGATTTATGAGACTACCTTGGGAACCATTGCACTATTATAGAGATATTTTTCAGAGTTAACTATATTTTTTTAAATGACTGCCTGAGAAAGTTTCTGAATTTAAAAATCTGAATAGCTTTTTTTTAGTGTTTTTTTTTTTTGTTTTTTTGTTTTTTTCATCTGCTTAGCTCTGTTAGGCGCCCAGTGAGAATTGAACTCAGTAATAATGATCTAATGCCTAGCTCACTGACTATTATACAGTATAAGGCATCCAGCTTCTTTATTTAGCTGACCTGTAGGTGGGCCTTAAAGTATACTACATACTATATATATATAGAATATACCTTGCAAAGCTTTGGGTTAATAATAATGTGTATTACTGGGCCATTGGCCTAATGAGTAGAATGTTCACCAATGGTCTGGGAGACTGGGGTTCAATCCCAGGTTGAGTCATACCAAAGACTTTTAAAATGGTACTTGATACATCCCTGCTAAACACTCAGCATTATAAGGTACACATCAAGGGTAAGTGGAGCAATCCAGGGAATGGAGTAGTGCCCTTTCCTACATCTCAGTGCAGTAGCTATTGAAAGGGAGCCTTCGGATCACTCTTGACTAAGGTCGCCAACTTTACTTTTTACTCACTTTATGTACATATATATATATATGGATGAATATGGGTGTGTAATTTTTGATAGATGTCTGTACAAAGGAGTTTGTCTTCAGCATCTTGGCACTAAATTGTCTAGGAGGTTTCTTTGTCTAAATTACACATTGAGTGGTCTTGGCATGAAAATAGACAAAGTGCTCTGCTTGCATAAACCTGCATGAAGACTCGAGACCAGAAGTGTGGGAGTAAAAAGACCAAGAGAGTCAGCTAGTCAGCTCTCAGTTAGGGGAGAGACTCAGGCAGAGAAGGGTCTCAGTCACTCAGAAAGGGGTCTCAGAGCACTGAAGATGATGACCAATTAGAATTGGCACGTTACCCAGAGAAGCCAGTCAGAAGTGAGCACAGTACAGTGAAGATGATGAGTCAGCCTTTTCGGTAGCTGTTGGGATTTTCACAAGCCACTTGTTATAGTTTGAAACGCACACGTAGAGTACCAGAAAAATGCCACAAACCTTGCTTCTTATGTTTTGCTGTCTTGAGTCTGTTGTTCTTTCTCTTTTCCCCATTTACCAACCCCTCCGCTTGGGCAGGATATGACACAAGCTCAATTTTTCTTAAGCGGAGTTTAACAGGTTTGAATTCAGAGTTTTCCTCCTCCTAGACTAGTTGCCTCCCCAAGGCTGAAGGACCCAGTCTGCCCTACTATTTACCCATAGCTGGAGGGAGAATAATTGGATTCATACCTTTCCCAAGGGTATTAGTGCTATGTGAAATGCAATCAGTCACGTCCAGGAATTGAACTCGTGTCGCCGTGTCCATTTCCTACGACGATAACCATTATACCATTTTGTTCTTTCTCTTTTCTCTCTTTCCTCCTTTTTTATTGTTCTAATTGTTATGTTTAATATGTGAATGCCCACTCGGCTGGGTGTAAGATTTTACAATGGCAATCCTCACTAGACAATCTGCCCAACCAACCTGTGAGTATTGCCTCAGGGGTATCATGAGTTTGAGTCTAAAATGCATTTGATGGTGAGGCTCCAGTTCTGAAGATCTGGGGAAAGTTGAATACATCTTCATTGCCATTACTGTCAGGTTCACTATAACCTGTAATGGTCTCATCTTTAGATTAAATAAATCTGTTTGAAAATTATTTGTATTAGATAAGAATACTTGATGTCATAACTGTAAATTATTTGTATTAAGAATAGTTACTTGTAGCTATAATTGTTTACTAAGGATTATTTATATTACAGGGTGACCCCAAAAGAACAAAACCCATTTATTTTTGTAGAAGTAATATGGGTTCTGTTTTTTTAAGGTCACCTTGTAGTTGGCCTAATGAGTAGAGTGTTCACCAATGGTCCGGGAAATTAGGATTCAATCCTTGGTCGAGTCATACCAAAGACTCAAAAATTCGTACTTGATGCTGCCTTGCTTAGCACTCAGCATTATTAGGTAAAGATCAAGGGTAAAGTGGAACAATCAAGGGAATGGAGTAGCACCCTTCCCCTACACCTCAGTGTAGTAGCTATTGAAAAGGGAGACTTCGGGTCACCCTCGACTAAGATCGCCAACTCTACTACTACAACTTAAAACCATATAACCGTTTGCAAACAAATGATAATTATTAAACAGAATTAATTACTTGATATCATATAATTTTTAGTATTAGATAGGAATACTTGAAACCATACAGCTGCCTATAAAATATTTAAATGAGAGAGGAGTAGTTGATATATTACTGGATGCAAAAACATTCTTGTTGAAACAGCCACTCAAAAATATAAATAAAAATGGACAGTAAATATAATTGCCTAACTTTTAGATATAGAATAATCCTTGACAGGTTGACATGCCATTAAAATCAGTAAATCATCTTTTGTTAAGTTTCTTTATGCAGTTATCAGTATTTTTTAATTATGGAGTTATCTTAATAATAATAATGATAATAATAATAACTATAATCAATATTTTTTTTTTATTTGATAGTCCATGATAACTGTTTCATGTTGAACGCAATTGTTCAAATGGATGTTTGCTGTTCAGTATGATTATTCAAATGGACAATGTTCTTCTATGGACCCCTACACATAGATGTACCAATGTTGACTGTCCAGCAAGTATTTACTTACATCAGCTCTGTGCAGACACTGGATTTCATTTGGAAGACCTGCCCGGAGGAATGAATGATAATGACGAATGGAGAGAGAGAAAGAGAGAGAGTCAGGAAAATCTGTGCTGTCTGCATGACTTAATGATAATACATCATATATTTTTTTTCATCATACAACGTGTGAAAGCACGTGCGATACCATGTCCTCATCAGCCGCCATCCAGGGGTGATAACACAGTTTCGGTAGCTCAAGGCGGTACTGCCACCCCTGGCGCTACCAAGCAGCTTTTGCCACCGGACAGGGTATTTAAAAGAATCATATATATATATATATATATATATATATATACGCCAGATCAATTAGATGCAGAGACTACATTGGACGTTAATCTTCATTTTCTGAGTGCAGTTTGTGATTTAAAAATATATATATATATAATCTCTTTGGATTCAACCCTTTCATCATGAAAGGCATTGTTTTAAATAGCTATTTGCAAATAAAAACAAAAAGTGAAGTTAGCAACCATTGTCTTCCTTTTCATTAGCTACTACACCAAAGCGTAGGGGAGGGTGCTATTTCTTTCTCTGGATTGTTCTACTTTACCTTTTAATGCTGAGTGTTGAGCAAGGCAGCATCAAGTTTCATTTTTTGAGTCTTTGGTATGACTCAACCTGGGATTGAATTTTTGGTCTATCTAGCCAATGAACCGTTATTTTCAAATAGACAATATTAATTATGGTACACCATGAAGCAATAAACAGCATTTCTGTTAGACCAAAATTTGGAAAGCAAAAAGTCCTCTCTTACCTGGCATTTGTGAGCTTCCAGCTAGCACCTGTTTCTTTTCTCTGTCTAAAAGGACTTAGGGTCGAGTATATTGCCCTCTGCCTGAGGTATCCCTAAAAGATGAAATGCTGACAGTGCTGAGCTATTTTTGGCACCACCTTCACTGGTTCATTCATATGCAAGAGGGCTGCTGTTTAGTTAAGAATTACTAATTTTAAAAATTATCAATGACTAGATATTTACTTTATTGACATATTACTGCTATATTAGTTGGTACATTTAGTCTATAGAATACACATACAAATGTAACAATTATGGGATGGAGCTATATTGTTATAACTTAAAGATAACTTTCATTGTTAACATTTTACCTTTATTGAAATGTGAGCAATACCTTGTATTTCTATAATGACAATTTTGTTGTAAGTGACATCAGGTTACAAGACTTAAATCACATTGTCTATTATATATAAGCAGATGATTTAGTTTGAGAAAAAAAAAATTAATCTTTCTTTGATAATAACAGTTTTTAACAATGTTTTAATACTTTGAAAATTTTATGTGGTGCATTCAATAAGTTTCCAGACTTTTTTTGTACAGGCATTTAAAATTGTTGTAGACTCTTGAAAATTCAGTATGTTATTGCTATACATCTTATGAGATTACTGACCAATTTTTATGATTTCAGGTTCAGATGAACAGCTACAGCAGCAATTGGAATACACCCTACTAAAGCCTGATTGTCACAGCTGGTGAATTTCAAAAATGCAATCCGACACTTAAGAAGAAAATGTGTGGCCATCAGGAAAATATGTAATGACTGAAGTTTTCAACCCCAGCAGTCTGTTGAGGAGAGCAGTCCGCAAAGTAGACGTGTCATACTATTTTGGGCACTAGCTAGGGATTGAGAAGCTGGCTCTGTATCAGGCTCCTGTGAAAGAAGCACTGCTCTGAATATATCTATCTCAACATGGTGTAAATCGTAGTGGTTCCCTGTTTATCAGTTTCTCTCTAATGCAACAATTTTGACTTTCGTAATAGAAAAGAGGCTTATATTTTTATAAATCAGTGTTATTGCCTCCTCATTCCTGGTGGACTTTTATTTTGGACTCTTCCAGTGCATATAAGAGTAGCTTATGCAGTGGGCCTTGTTTTCTATGTTTACCTCTTCTTAAATAGATATCTATAGCGATGGGGATAACATTATTATTATTATTATTGTTGTTGTTGTTGGGTTTTTGGTTTAAGGTTTAAGTTGGTTTTGCTGGTATTACTTTGGTTGCATTGGTATTTTGTTGGCTGTTATCCCCTCGCTAAATGTTGATGGAAAATAAAGGTGATGGAGAAGAACGAAGATGTTGTTAGGTTTTGTACCAAGGGTTTAATGGCAGCATGAAGTAAAGGTGTTTACACTGGTATGCTGCGAGCCTTGTCGTAAAGAAAGAATGTAGGAAGTTGTTAGAGTGTATCATCTAATTTGTTTTTAGCTAGAGTCCTTTGTTCTAGAAGAATAGACCAAAGGGATCCATAAACTAGATGGCTCTCCTCATAATGGTTGATGCGGCTACTCTATTCAGGAACAGACGTTAAGACGTCCGTTCCCGTTGAGGATTTCTGACTGAAAGAGAGATTCGCGGGCTTTCTTCAATTTTTAGTACTGCTAGGAAATGTGGTTCGGGCTGAATAGGACAGGTCATCCTGATTGGGTGAAAATGTTTGGTGACTCTAACGGTCAAATTAAATTACACGCCAAACAAAAATGTAAGTTTCTCTCTGCTACATATCACTATGTGTATATTCTGTAAATGAATCTTTCTCTGACTGGCACCTCTTGTTTCTTGCTGTAAGGATACGAATTTATGCCTATACAACAACAGTTAACAAAAATGCCAAGTGTGTTTAACATAGAGAAACATGTGAAATAACATGTACATATCGTGGCTATTGATCACTCTCTTCTTGGTCAGCCTGAAAACTTTTCAGGACCCTCTTTATTGTATATGGCTACAAATTGCATTTTATCTATGTAGATTAAACTTTATTGCATATAAAATGAAATTAAGTAATCTGATCCCTCTGAGATTATTTTATTTAAGTAAGGCATGACTTTGAAATGAAAAAGGGGAAGTATTCTATTTTCATTAAAATAAATAAAAAGAAAGGTTTCCAATTTTAATTAAGTTGTTCTTTTTTATAAAATCTGAAAAAAAAGAAAAGGTAAAGGACATCAATACACCAGTAACTTTTAGTTGGTTTTATCTTTTCCTTTTCGAAGGTGTGATACTAACGAAAATTAGGAATTAGTCATTTTTCCTCACTATGGAACCTAAAATATTTGCACTTCAGTGCAATACAAATATCCTCATAAATAACTGATAGAACATTGCATATTAAGATGTCGGCATTCTATGAGCCCATAATACACGTCTCACCAAATAAGGAATGGACAGCTGGTCTTTAAAGATATATTCTGTGAACTTTAGCTACAATGTTAACAGATTAATTTAGAGCTGTTTTGTATTTCTAGATTAAGTCTAGGCCAGGAAGTAGAGATTTGGCTTGAGTAGGTGTATTTGCAAGAAGTGCTAGATTCTCTGTATCGTCTGAATAAATGGTAATTTCTGTGAAATATCCTCTACTTCTTCCTTTTTTCTTGTGTAAAACTATTTTTCTCTCCTCTGCTGCATAGCCAAGAGAAAGCAGTGAGAGAAATAAGACATGACTTTGAAATGAAAAGGGGGAAGTGTTCTATTTTCATTAAAATAAAAAAAAAATTTCTTTGTTCAAATAGCATTATGTTACTCACCTTGTTTCTTCTTGTTTTTTACAGACAAAGATGATCACAATACAGTTGAAGGAATGTCTGAAGCGGAAGAAAATCTACAGCAGCTTGCAATTCAAGAATTGTTTGACACTGAAGAATCTTATATGCATGACATGTCTATTGTATATGAGGTAAGTAAGAAGAGATAGAAAAATGATATTGGGGGTGTCCTCGTGGTGTAATGGTTAAAGCGATAGACTGCGGAATCGTAGTACGCGAGTTAGTACTCCAGTCGCGCTATTACGTTCACTTTCGGCCAAATACCTTTAGGAAAGGTATAAACCCCCTTATCCTCCCAGCTATGGGTTAAATAGTACCACTACTGTTCTTCTTGGAGAATGGCTTTGGCATTAAATAACCTAAAAAGAGTTGATATGCCATTAAACCAAACCGAAACCAAAAATGATATTAAAAGTATACACTAAGTAAAAGTAAAGTTGTCTCCCTTAGTCGAGGGCAACCAGAAGGCGCCCTTTTCAATAGATACTACACCAAAGTGTAGGGGAGGGCGCTACTCCTTTCTCTGGATTACTCCACTTTACCCTTGATACGGGCCTTATATTGCTGAGTGTTAAGCAAGGAGGTATCAAGTACCATTTTTAAAGTCTTTGGTATGACTCGATCTAGGATTGAACCCAGGTCTCCAGGCCCATTGGTGAACACTCTACCCACTAGGCCAATGAGCCAGTAAAAGTATACACTAATCTCCCATATCTGGGTTGGGGGTCATCTTTGTCATTTGATGAGATAATGTAGTGTCTTCCCTCATCAAGACCAACCTTGTGGAGTACCTCTTTATTACTATTTATTACTATTACTTCTAGTTCCACTATAACCCAGAGAGGTAGTATCTGTTAGGGTTTCTATCTGTCGATCAAATAAGTCAGAGTGGACCTCGGAGTAATGGCGACAAAAGAGTGACTTTTTACCAAAATTGCCCCAAGCGCTTTTGGACCTTTCATAGGCCATCATCAGGGATGCTTGCATGTATAAAGAGTGTTTTTTAAAGAGTTTTTGAAAGAGTTTTTTAGGGTTTTTTATAACATTACAAAATTACATAAACGCAGAATTAGATAAAACTGAGATGCTGAGAAATTTAAAAAACTGAATGCTATCAACAGAAATAGAATATTATCAAGAAATATGGACTATTAAAAAAAACTAAAGGCATTTCAAAACATTGTCGCTATTTTCAAAATTAATTCTATTGATTTTAGTCAATTTTGGTAAATTCATCCACCAATTCAAACCTAAAACCAAGAAACTTCCCAGGAAACTTGAAAGGATTTTAATTGAATTATATAGACAAAATGTGTCTTTATTATTTAATCAAACATGCTTAAATATATATATATATATATATACACATATGGAAAAAATTATACCATTAATTAGAATAATTCAATCTAATTTGTTTAAAAAGATATTTTTTGAAACCAGAATGTTCAGTTAATAAAGAATGATTTACATCTGTTATTAGTTTATTTTTTGCTAAATAAAAAATATTTTGAGTCTTATCTGTTATTAGTTTATTTACTGCTAAATAAAAGATATTTTGAGTCTTCTCTGTTAATAGTTTATTTACTGCTAAATAAAAACATCAAAGTGAACATCCTTTAAGTGTGTTAATTCCATAATTTTTGCACAGGGTGGTTTATTAGATTTTATTGAATTTGAAGAATAAATCTTTTCTATGTATATTAATATTTGCGAAGGATTTCTTTATCTACCGTCTAAACAATCAGATGTTTTGATGTAAAACTACTAAATTAGCTATGCATGTTTATTGGATACAAAGGTTTTACCAAAAACATTTTTTATTCCTCATAAGGAAAAGTGAACTCTAATCAATATAATGTTTAAAACAATTAGCCATAATCAGTGGGTAGAAACATTGCTGTATGACGGTATCATCTATGACACACCCTTTTTTTTTTCCTACTAAATAACTTTGACATAATGGCTTCATTGCTGGACTGCAGCCTTTAAATAAGTGAATTCAGACTCCAGTTGCACTTTGGCATTCACTTTCAGAATAATACTCTTGGGAACGGTAATAACTTCCTTATCCTCCTAGCTATGGGTTAAATAATATCACTGCTGTCCTTTTCAAAGGATGGCTTTGGTACTAAATAACCTGCAAAGGTTAATATACCATTAAACAAAGAAACCAAACCAAAATGACTTCAGTCCTGCATTGTATTTGTTTTTAAGCCAAGACTAGTCGGCTGCTGTATAAACCGTAGGGCAGCTCCACAAAGTAAAAAAAGAAGTAAAATGAATTCTAGAATACACGTATCGGCATTTTTATTTATTTATCATAGCGGTTGAGTAGTGCATGTAACTCTTCAGGCTATGGACTTGAGTGCTAGTCAGTTTTCTCTTTGCTCTGTATCTAATAGCTAGCTCTTTCAAAAACTGCTGCTAATCTTGGTAACCCGATACGGCTTCCTACCCTCGGCTCAAACACGCACTGTTCTGTCCAAAGGTTAAGCCAACCATTTTTCCTATGTGGACCTCCCAGAATTTAAAATACCTTAAAAAATGATACCCTTGTCTACTGACCTAACTGTAATAGTGCCAAAGACTCAAGTTTATCATTTTACTAAGCTTTGTTTAATTGTGGCACAAGACCAGAGGAATGGGGCGCCCAGTGAGTAGACTTGAGTTTATTATAGACATTAAAAAAATTAACCCTTTCATCCCCATTGAAAAATCCTTTTATCTCAATTTTATTATCTATTAAAATCTGCTAACTCTTGTTCAGCTATCTTTTTGATACTACTATACACACACACACACACACACACACACACATATATACTATACCTATGCCCACAGATACTCATACAGATATGCTCTCACCCACATACACACACTCTCATATAGGCATAACACATCACTCAATAAGTCCCGGGCCTAAAACAACAACTTTTTGGCAAAATTCAACTTTATTCATCAACATAGTCTCCTTCTAGGGTGATACACTTATTCCAATGCTTCTCTAACAATTCAATACCTTTTTTTGTAGAATGATTTGTCTTCGGCCTCAAAATACTCCTCAGTTTCTCATATCACTTCTTCACTGGAGCCAAATCTCTTTCTGTGGAACATTCTTTTGAGGTATGCAGACAGCCAGTAGTCGCTGGGGGCCAGATCTAGAGAATAGGGTGGGTGCAGAAGCAATTCGAAATGCAGTTCATGTAGTTTTGCCATCATTACAATCGATTTGTGACACGGTTCATTGTCTTGGTGAAAGAGCACTTTTTCTTCTTCATTTCAGAACGTCTTTTAGTGATTTCTTCCTTCAAACACGTCAATAATACTATATTATATTTGCTATTGATGGTTCTTCCTTTGTCAAGGTAATCGATGAACAAAATACCTTGCACATCCCAAAATATGGAGGCCAAAACCTTGCCACTCAGCTGACTGCCGATTTGACTCCAGAGTGAAGTGGTGGATCCATGTTTCATCCATTGTGACATATTTATGCAAAAACTCCTTTTTGTTGTGTTGAAACAGTTGCAAATAACACTCTGAATTGTTAATGTGTTGTTGTTTTTATCGACTGTGAGTATATGTGCAGCCACTTTAAATACAGCTTTCTCATTGACAAATATTCATGTGAATTGGTGAATACACTGCCCTCTGATATCTTCAACGCCTCTGCTATCTCACACAACTTCAATTTACGATCGGCCAAAACAAGTTTGTGGAGTTTTTTGGTGTTTTCCGGGACAACTGCCGAATTTGGGCGACCTGAATGTTCAGCATTATTTGTGTCTGTGCAACCGCATTTAAAGTCAGTATACCATCTCTTAACCATTGTTTCTGATGGAGCAGATTCCAAATAACACTTATCAAGTCATTGCTTTGCTTGAATGATATTTTTCCCATAAGAAAGCAATGCTTTATCAACACACAAAATTCAGATTTTTCCATTGTTTTGAAAATTTGCAACAGCAGCTTCACTTTAATAACTGTAATTTGTAAACTAATAATCTGATTGGACTCAAATTTTGACACATGCCATTTGAAGTACTTGTCTTTAATTGGAATCATTTTAAGATGAGGTTTCTTAATCTGAGAATTAATTTTTATTTATTGCGTGCGATAGACAACAACTATGGCAGGCAGTAATTACTGGGGATACGGTTACAAGACTCAGCATTCCTATCCAAGGTCGCAGTAAATCACCTGAAGAAGGCCAGAGGTGAAATTTGGCCGAAATGTAGTGAAAGAAGAAACAACACAAAAACTACCAAGATGAGGAAAAAAGTCCGCAATAAATAAAAATTAATCCTCATGCCATTTGAAGGTTGTTACTTTATAAAGGTCGAATGAATTTTTTATTAGTGGTGCCATCTATATGTCAGGCCCAGGATATATTGAGTGATGCGTTACTCACAGTAAATCCTTCTTTTCACTTTCTTTCAATTTTACTCTGTGGTAGGCTAGGACAGGAAAGTCCACAATTTTGCAAGTTCTCTTTTTTTTTTTTTTTTTTTTTTTTTTTATTATTATTGTAAGGTCTGGTTATTTGGCTGAGATTAAGTGATACGTCTGTATGTCAAAATCCCAGAGGAGTTTGTGTGTGTCATTCTCCAGGACAGATGTTAGGTTGATAATATACCATTTGTTCATATGATTGACACTAACATCCTTATCACAATATTTTGGCTGATATACTCCCGAATCTTTTTTGTGTTATTTAAAGTTATGAGATATCATTACTAATTATTGTAAAATTGTAATATATATATATAAAATCTTGTATAAATGCTATTAGATATTTATATAAAATCTAATATATATGCTATTAGATATATGTAAAATCTTATATATATATTTTTTTTTTCATGAGAACTTATCATGTCACAGGTGCAAGGTATTTGTAGAGAATTTAAATTTCTACTCTTCAAAATAAAATCAAAAAAAGCAGACCCCACTTGTTTTTCTTATAACTTTTATAAACTGCAAGCTGTTGTCAAAAATAACAGTAGCTTAAAATCTGACATCTCAGATTATGTAGCGAAAGAAAATATATGTCTGTTTTTATTTCTAGGTTTTCCAGAAGCCATTACAGGAAAGAAAAGTGATTACTGAAGAAGAGGAACAAATTTTGTTTGTCAACTGGAATGAACTTATTATTTGTAATACAAAATTACTCAAGTAAGTTTTGCAAGTCATTAGTTCCTTTAATTTCATTTTCAGAAATCCATTCTTACTTACGAGGATCATTAAATAAGTTTCCAGACTTTTTTCGTAAGGCCACTTTTATTGATAGTAAACACATGAAACCCTTCGAAGTAATCTCCTCCGGCTGCAATGCACTTGTTGTACCATTCCAACAACTTCTGGAAGGAACCATGGAAGTCATCTTGTGTGAGCATGTCAATGACCTTCATCACAGCCTCTTTCATCTACTCAGCTTCTGATCTTAGGGAATAAGCAAAAGTCACAGAGAGCAAGGTCTGGACTATAGGGAGGCTGAGGAACTCTCTTGATGCCCATCTTGTTCAAATAGTCTGTGACAAGGATGGAGTTGTGGACGGGCGCATTTGTCCTCATGGAAATGCCACTGACCCGATTTGAAGAGTGTTGGCCTCTTCCAACAGAATCTCTTACTGAACTCCCTTAAAACCTCAACATAGTAACCCTAACCCTAACCCTTTGTCCAATCAACTCCTTATTGACTTCCTTACTCCTTGCACACCTCTCATCATCCCTCACAGACTCCCTGGCTTCCTTGAATCTCTTATGCCACTCAAAAACTGATGCTCGATTCATGCAAGATAGTCCAAAAGCAGTCTGAAGCATTCCATATGTTTCTGTGGCATTTTTTCCAAGTTTAAAACACAATTTTATTTCATATCATTCTGATGGCCACACATTTTCTTCTTAAGTGTCAGATTGCATTTTTGAAATTCACCAGCTATGACAATCAGGCTTTAGTAGGGTGTATTCCAATTCTTGCTGTAGCTGTTCATTTAGACGTGAAATCATGAAAATTGGTCAGTCATCTCATAAGATGTATAGCCATAACATAGTCAATTTTCAAGAGTCTATGACATTTTTGAATGCCCGTACAAAAAAAGGCTGGAAACTTATTGAATGCACCACGTACAAGATTGTTAGTTTTCTTTCACATTGTGTAGATGCCAAATGAAAATACTGCCTCATCATATGAGTCTTCTGCTATTTACAAATTTCCACTCAATGTTCATAAACCCAACAATATTCATTCGATGATATACAATTTGAATTATCATAATTGTGTATAAGATGCATTATTTTCCCAGATTTTTCAGCCCCAAAGTTTTTAGGGGTGTGTATTATGCATGTATTATACCCAACCTCTCCACCTGAGCAGGTCAATTTTTTGGCTGAGTTTGAATTCAGAGTTTTCCTTCTAGACTAGTTGCCATACTAAGGTTAAAGAACTCAGTCTGCCCGACTAGCTGAAGGAAAACTAGTTGGATGCATACCTTTCTGAATGGTCTTAGCACTAAGTGGAGTGCAAACAGTCTCATCTAGGATTTGAACTCTGTTCACCGAGTCCATTTACTTCAATGATAACCATTATACCACAAGTACCTCCATAAAAGTGCATATTATACTTGAGAACTATATAATTAACTTTTTTCTGACAGTATGCCTCAACATATTCAGGGTGGGAAGACCGAAAGTAAATTATGTCTATTGTCAAAATTAATTTTTTTTTATGCAGTTACTGAGAAATATCCAGTAAAATGTGTGTTTATAATTTTGTTGCTCCTAACATGAGCTTATTTTCTCTGCAAGGTTGTTGCATTTTTGCTTGAATGTGTCCGTGTGTTTACTCTGAATGCTGTGTAAATTTTGTGTTTTAAGACAACATTGTAAATCATATAAATTCTTTTTTTTTTTAAATGGTATGAATCAATAAAATGTTGAATAAATGCAAAATTTAGGTTAGATTTTGCTGTTACAAATTCTAAAAAGTAAGTGCGTATTATACACAAGAATTTTTTCCGAGTATTTCATAATCCGAATTTAGAGGGTGGGTGTTATACATGAGTATGTGTTATACACAGATAATTCTGGTAATGATGATAGTATCAAGACAGTGTGAACATGAACTTCATCTGGAAAGTCAAGACATTCTGAATGATTCAATTTGAAAGACTATTCTTTAATATATATATATATATATATATATATATATATGTAACATAGCCATACATGAATATGTAAAATGTACATAGAACGTTCATAACTCATATATATATAACATAGGAATCCTGAAACACGAAAAACACTTATGACTTCTTAGTTCAGGTACGAAACTTTTTTATTACCTTTGAGTTAAAAGGTTTTTCGATATAAAGAGAGAGATACCATCTTTCTATGCTGACTTTTCCATTTGCCCCAAACCACGTGCGACACCTGCCACAGGGCCTTGGGAGCAAGCAAAACTCAACCTTCTTCTTCCGACGGCAAAACTCAACTAACTGACTTTTCTCAAATCTCAGCCCACGCTTCCGGTGCGTGACATCACTCACATCCCTGGTCACATCCACTATCTGGGATTTTTATTGTGACATCTCTGAATGACATGTCCGCTCCACGCGTGTGAACACCTGCGCTCATGTTTGCACCTAACTAACTCGTGCACTGAGCCAAAAGGTTCTCTACCTAACTAAACCCAAAGGCAAGATATATAAAACGAAATCCCTCGGCCATTATATTACATATATATATATATATCTGTAATTTCAAAAAAACTCAACAGATAATTGCCATTATATATTTATTTTGATAATTCATTCATTTCAAATTGCCTCTTCAGATGGACGTTTAACACCAATGGAAATAATAAACGTAGCTTTTCCAGGAGAAAAATAAATTTTTTCATTAAATAAACATTTAAATATTCAAATCTATAAAAAAATATTCAAGTATAAATCTTTAAATGTTTATTTAATGAAAAAGTTTTTTTCCCAGGAAAAGCTATGGAAATTTACTAAGCTTTTTGCTTAGA